>SCLG01000138.1:303951-349236 GCA_004367875.1 Oikopleura albicans
AGCTGGCATTGGATCTTTACTATATAAAGAAAAAATGGCTGTTCAGTTTAGGGCTCGGAAATTGGCATATTATTTTGGGAATTTTTGACGATTTATTCCGTAATTCTGATTTTTTACTTTCCTTGAAGCGTTTTATCCCTTGACGGCCACTTGTCGCTTAAAACATATCTAGAATTAAGTATGAATTTTAAAATACAACAAACGAGCCCAATTAGCTACAATTTGCGAATGCCGTTATGTCTTTGACTTTTGTGTTGTGTTCAGTCTTTTTTATTTCAATTTGTATTGCAATTCTCAACTCGGAGCGCTTGGATATAACCTTTTTAGTGTGGCTACGCGATTTATTAGATGCTTACTGTAAATCGTTTATTATTATTTTAGCTGTTTTATCGTTTTTGCTCGCAATCTCTTTATTTTCTGCAATTTATTTGCTTCGTACAGCACGGAAAGTCTCGATTACATCAAAAACTTATGTCTAATACATTTGTCTGTACATTTATTGACCGTTAACCGCGACTTGAAGTACATTTTTTAGAAAATACATGTGAAACAGGCTATACAGAAAAATAACTGAGAAATAATGATTCATAACTCCTCCAGCTGATAATTTGACGCGCCAAAAGCCGCCATATGCAAAAAGTTTTGCCCTTGAGTATGATTGGCTGGCATATTTTCAATTGGTACCGTGTCTACATTGTCCACGTCTGGGTCGGCCATTCGCTTGCTGCCGGGCAGGGTGCGTTTGTTTAGTGAAACATGCGAACTCGAGGCCGGATACATTTGTTTATTTGCTGTTCTTGGTGCTCGGGGGTTATATAATTTCGATGGATCTCGGTGAATGTTCTTTTTATGCCGGGAGAGGTGCTTGTTGGGGTGCTAAACTGCAATTTGAAAAATCGTACGAATTAGAAATTATGCATTTCTTGTTTTGTTTTGACTGTTGCGCGCCCAATTTGAATATATATAATTGAAAAACCAAACTTCCATCGAAGTTTTTAATTTAATTAATTGTTTTCAAATTGTTGTTGAATTTGTTCAAAATTGTGGCATACATTCTTCACTCCCATAAGTGCCGTTTTCGATCCTCGAAACAAACGGCCCTTATGGGATCAGCGCCCCTCATGGGTTGAACTTGGGACAAATATATCATTAAAAAGGACCCGTTATGGGATAATGATTTCACGAAAAAAGTGTCCCTTATGGGATAAACAACTGTTATAGCAGCACCTTTCACGAAAGTACGGACTGTACTATAAATTATGGGCCATTTACTAATAAATTATGGCCAATAAACCAAATATTCTGTATTCCAAATTGATTCCCGAAATCGATTTTCATTTTGTTTAGCAACCCTAGGTCCTTTCCATGAATAAATCGAGCACCACAAAATTGGCAAATATGTCGGCGTTCTTGATTGTGTTGGTGAACTTTGTGGGATTCGAGTTGATCTGGTGTCATGAAGAGTTCATCGCAGATGTCACAGGGATGGTTGGGACCACGCAGATGCTTGCTACAGAATAATCTTCTACTGAAAATTTACAGACCTTAGATCAACTGCGAGGTTTTGAAAAAACGCTCCTAATGGGAGTAATGACTGTAGTTGCTCTTGAGAGCTGCCTGAAATTAGCAGTTGAAAGACGTTACGCGCTGACTGTATAAAAAAACCTCGCAGTTGATCCAAGGTCTTAAAATTTTCAGTAGTCTAATTTAACTCCCAGGGTGACGTAAGAAATAAGCTGCAGGGAAATTCCGAGACTAAAAGGCACAGGGCTCAAAAACGGTTAAAATAATTGTCAGAATTTCTGCTGGGAGTTAGATAAAACTGCTGGGAGTTAAGATAAAACTCAAACCTCACGCTCTAATAAAATATTAATTTCAGATAAAAAGATCTAAGTAATAATTTACAGTTGCTCAAATTTTTCAATGAAAGATAATATCCACAAATCAAATGAAGACACACATTTTCTGGTCAGTTCTTGTATCGAAATGCGAATATTAAACTTTTTATCGGTCATAGTTTTTTTTCAAATACTAGGGTTACAGGACACGGTGTTTTATACTAGAGCTATTTTAGAGACATACAGCATGTAAGGACTGATAATACCAGTCTGATATGTATCAATCATCATACGCCTACGCATTTGGCAATATACCCCCTGCGCTGTTATCTTGCAACAATCGCATGAAAAAAATCCGCAAGATAACGGAGCGAACGGGGATATCTGCAAGATAACATTGCAGTGCTTAACTCCCAGGGGTCACATTGTGCAGATCTGCACAAAACGACCTTTAGCAGCAATTATCTCGCAGAATCGGGCTCGTATGAAAAATCGCTGATAGACGTATCGAACCAATTTTCAAGACAAACATTTTGCGACAAAAAAAAAATAAAAAAATTTTTTGAAAATTTTTGAAAATTTTTTGAAAATTTTGAAAATTTTAAAATTATTATGGTCACCATTGGATTCCTTATGCTCGAATACCCCCGAATTTATTTCTATCCCATTACTTAAGCTAACTTATGCCGGTTTAAAAAGCCCATTACGAGATTCTGTGCATATATGCACAATGTGACCCCTACATGTTATATGCCCACTCGTGTCCCTTTGGAGTTAACACATAAAGATAGGGATTCCTGGAAGATTGGCCGAAAAAAATCTGCAAGATAACGGAGCCAACGGGAAAATCTGCAAGATAACGGGTAACAAGATAACAGCGCAGGGGGTGTAGTTTGTTCAGGAGAATTTTTCGTAGGTTTAATTCCAGAAATTTCACTTGAATGGAAGCCCTCATAATTGTGCCCTAATAATTGAAGCCCTAATAATTGTGATAACTGAATGACGGGCCTTAATGTGAGTGGCATTTCTCGAAATTTCTCGAATATCAAAAATATGTGGAGATTATAAAAAAATCATCTTCAAAATGCTGAAAATCAAAGTAAAAAGCTTAAAATAAAATACTAATAACCATAATGGTTAATTTACGAATTAATAAGAACAATTTAAGACCGTATCAAAGACTACTCAGAAAATGTTAATTTTGCGGCAATATTACAAATCGCTTATGCATACTCCAAAAAATCCAGACTTCTATGATTTTGAATATGACTTTGACTAAAGGTTTCAACCCCCAACTTGGGGGCCCCAAGTCTCATTTTCTTTCCTGGACTATATTTTGGTATACACAGAGTGCCCAGTTGACCGTCCACTTTTTGGCTGAAAATTAACGCATATATACAATGCCTTAACCAATCATTCGCGATTTTTCAAATGTCCCAAATAAACGGCCCAAATGGAATAGGGCGAATACAGAAAAAGATCAAACATGAAAAGGGCGAAACCTCAATTCAGGGCGAAACCTGAATATGGTTTTATCTTTCGTCAAAGAACTTTATTTTTGTTCATTTTTCAACTTTTACCAAAAATGACCGAAATTAAATTTCGTTTACTAAAAAGGAATCCTTTTTGAGGTTTCGCCATTTTCTGTATTCGCCCAAACCAGGCTGCGCGGCACAAATCGCTTACACCTTTTGGAGTTTTCAAAACTTTTGTGCACGGTTAACTAGGTGCCATGGCTTCTTGTTACTTGAACTTGGTTGCGCCTTGTTTTTACCGATTACTTTACCAAAGAAAATATTGAAACTTATCTCAAGTTCAGATCCGTTTGAATATTAACCGCAGCCCAGTAGTCGGTAAAAGTAATACTCTATTACAGTATATGTACTGAACCTTTTACTGATACGTTTTACTGTAAAATTTATACTGTAAAAAGGGCCTTATTTTCGACTGGATTTCCTTTTTGCATTTCCTGACAAGTCTTACTGATTTGTGAAAAATAAAAGCCGATAAATCTAACAAAAAAAGTACCAGCTAAGCTATTTGGGTGTTTCTGCGTTTTGATGGGCTAAAATTACCGATAAGAAACAAAACAAAAAACGGCCAGAAAATGTAGCTCAACTCACCTTCGATGTTTCTTTAGCTTTTGTGCCATACGCGGGGGTCATCAAATAAGGGTTGCTTTTAGTGAAGGGTACTTTCCCGACCATTTTTGATCGACAAAAAACGTTTATAAGTAGTTTGGCAAATGGTGTTTGAGACAAGGTTTGACGACCATTGTTTTTCCACCTAAACCACAAATGGTTGCCAAAGTACCCCACTCCTCGCTTTCGTGTTAAAAAACGAGTCGTTCGTGTTAAAAAACCGACCCTGATTTGGTGAACGCCAAAATTGAAGCAATAATATTTTTCTTGAAAAATCTATCCCTATGAGTCGCCGCCGGCCGACTTTGTCGGAAACGACCCTTATTTGTTGTTGCGCTTTGAGAAGAGGAAAAAAAGCTGAGAAAATAGAGCTCAACTCACCTTCGATGTTTCTTTAGCTTTTGAAGAGATGCAAATGTTTTTCCACATATGTCACACGTTGACCGATTTGCCTCGTCATGACTTTCCATATGTTCGTTGAAAGCTTCCAGATTTGTGTAGTGTTTGGAGCAAATCTGAAATAACAATTACAGTCCCCCACTCAAAACCTGAAAGAGGAGAAAACGGAAAGGGGCAAAAACCGAAAAGTGTGTCATTACAAAGTTTATTTTTCGGTTTTTTATTCAACCTTTGCCGAAAATATTAAATTATTATACCGTTCATGGAGCAAAACAGTTGTTACGATAACTGTTTACATGGTATGTTTGTATCTGTAAAAAATGGTGAAAAGGGGTCTAAATAGGTACCTCACAAAACATTTGACCGGCTAGCTTGTGTTTGTTAACCCAGTGGCGACGGCGGTTTTCGCGATCGTAAAACCTTTCCGTGCAAGACTTGTCCCGACAGGCGAATAGGTACTCGGCATGTGAGTTTTTGACGTGTCTTTTGTACTCGTAATAATCTTTCAACACTTCTCCACAATCCAAACAAGGGCAGCTGGTTAATGTTGCCGTCTTTTTTGCCTTTATTATGTTATCGTGATATTCCATATGTCGGCGATACTCATCAGCGCAGTATTTGGAGAAACACATCCCACAAGTTGCACAAACAAACCTTAATATAACTTTAAACTTAGTCTAATAGTAATACACAAGGGTCGCGATATAACGGTTACTCAAATAAGTGTAGTTTCGCGCTAAAAATTTTGGCAAAAACTTTATTTGCTGCCCCTTGAAGTTTAATGTTCAACAGAATAAAACTTATATCATAAAATTAAAAACCGACTACTGGTAAAAAAAGTTAAAACTTTTCTAATTGGCTCGTTTACAGAAAAAAAAATATTAAACAAATTGAAAAATAACGGGACCTACTATAAGAATTGCTGATTTGTTTTTCTCATAAATATTCGGAAATTTCACATACAGGGGGTCTCATATTAAGGGACGGTTTTCTAATTTTGATCAAAGTCCACTTTTGACCTTTAATTCGAACTTTAATTCGCACTTTGTCCCTTATTTTGAATTAATTAAACCTTTTTTCGAAAAACTGCGTCCCTGAATTTGAATCTTTCTGATAAATGTCCATTAGTTTGGGATCTGTCCATTAATTTGGTGTTACTAAATCCTAGTATTTTGGTGATGATAGATTTTTTTTAATTGGAAAAATTAAATTTCCTAAAAATTGCGGCCTTCTTTTGGAATATTTGCCATAGGTCAAAATTTAGTATATTTTTCATTATTCAAATTTTGACCCTGAAAACGTACCTATCTGCTCCTTCAACTTTTTTTACTCGAGGCAACTTGTACTTTTTTCGTCGTCGCGACATTTCGTCAATTTGCAATGAATAATTATCTTTGACCTTATGTACTTGCATCATATGACGAGAAAGAACCTTTTCAAATTTATGCTGTTCCCACTCCATAAATACTTCCTGTGTGCCTGGATTACATAACTCGCATGCAGGACTTATTTGTTCAATTGCAATTTTATAGTTTATCTCTGTTTTCGTTTTACCATTTGTTTTGCGTCTTTTTAGCGAAGGTCCTGAATAAAACAATTTTAGATACCAGTACATTTAAGAAGGTAGAAGGCTACTAGCAGCTCATCAGTTTTATGATGTATGATCTAACCTACGCGTTATTATGCCTACCAATCATGTCACGCCTTATTTATAAGGTTGCCCAATGAAAAATGAAAATTATTTTATTTTGAAAAAGTAATACATATTTTATACAATATTATCTATATCATAGACTATATGTTATGTCATCACAATATTATCTATATCATAGACTATATGTTATGTATGTTAGTAAAATCTCTTTTATAGGCTGTCTAATCAAATTACAAAAATGCTATCCGCACAATTTTGTTTTGTTTCTAGCGATTCGAAGACGATGAACTTTTTGTTCGAGAAAAAAAGAAAATTTGAGAAAAAAAATTGAGGTTATTGTTAAGATGTACCAAAGTATTTCAAGAATTAGATAATCAAAATTTTTAAATGTTTGTCATAAATTTTGCTACTCTGGTTGTCAGATCAAACCCCGGCTTATAGACTCCCGAGAAATTGTAGAGACAATTTGTCTATAAATGAGGTAAAAAATAACTTTCACGCCGGGGTTTTATCTGACACGCAGAGTAGTTCGGAATTATGCGAATCTATAACTTCTGGACTATAACTTAACCCTGGTGACCAGTTAGGGTCCCTAACTATAAGCCTTTCATTATTAATTATGTACCTTCTTGGACATCGTCTTCTGGAAATTCGTCGACAAAAATAAGATTCTCATCGTCGTCGTCCTCATCTTCATCTTGAGCGAAAGAATCATCAAAGAATGAGTCATCATCGAAATCCACATCGACGTCATTGTTGGGATCGCTTGACAGGCTTGTATTATTAGGTTGAATAACTTCCGTGATCGGCTCCAACATTTCAGAATTCATTTTTGTACAAAAAATCAAGTACGACTGAGGTTGGAATCAAAAAGTTAAAACGCAAGCCTTACTCCCATTAATAATTCGTGATTTTTCCATTATGAACGATTTTTTGGTGAATATAATCGGCAAATTACCACTGCATATTCGAGAAAATAATAAATACAGGGGGTAGACCAGTTACGGACGTTAACAGTCATGCGCATCGAGTTTACTTTAACAGTCATGCTAGCTACCCAATTTGCTCTAGCGCGCCAAATAATGAACGGATTTGTTTGATTATTATTTTATTTGGAAGCCATGTTCTTCTTCTCTTACTGGAGTGATTTTCGACCTTAACCCTCGTCCTGCACGGACCTAAACGCAAAAACAATTTTCTAAAAAAAATATTTTTATCCCATATAAAAACGTAATTTTTTTTTGATTTCAAATCCGTTATCCGTTTTTTATTATCACAAGCCGTTCTTTTTTATTTAGAAATAAAGTGAACATGGGTAGCTAACTACCCAATATGCGCATGACTGTTAACACTATTTCAACTTTTGTGGACTTAACCTACGTCGTTTTTCCTTCCATTTACTTAACGCGGGTAGGTGGTTATTTAAAATTCTCAAAAAGGGTAAAAAAACTACTAATTTGATCCCGTAGCTGAATAATTAACCCTGGTAGACCGTTTGCACATTTTACATTATTATGCTCGAGAAATGTTCGCAAATCGTTTTCTGTTGTTAAAATATCATTGAACAAATCGATTGGAGTTAAACCCATAGCAGAATTGCAAACTAATGTTCCAGTAACATTTCGGTCAGATCCCTTTACGGCTCCAGAAACCTTACTACCGATATCCGGTATTTTTTCTGGCTGTAAAACGCTACAAATACGAGTATTTTGAGTACACTCCCCCCATGATTAGGGCCACTTTTGTCTCCTGAAAAAGTGGCCCTTATTACGGGGTGGCCCTTGTTATGAGAAATGGTGGCCCTTATTATGAGAAAGTGGACTTTTTTTCAGACAGTCTGGTAAGTAATTCACTCAATTTTTTATGTATTTTTCTTACTTTTTATAACTTGTTATTAACGTTTTGAAGCGTAATTATGATTCATGTTCAAAAAGATCAAAAAAGAAAAAATGTAGCATGAATAATAGACAAAAGCTAAAATCTCTCATGATAAGGGCCACCTTTCACGCCGAATTTTGGCTCCTGTTATGAGTAAAAAAAATTTTTCAGTCATAATGGCCCCTATTATGAGACATAAATGCCTATTTATTGGCCAAAAGTGCCTATTTTGGCCCTTATTATGAGAAAGTGACCCTTATTATGAGAAAGCGGGCCAAGCTGGCCCTTATCGTGGAGGCCCTTATCATGAGGGGGGAGTGTACATGTAATTTCTCTGAGATTCCAAAGTTACAAAGGAGGGGTCTCTTCCTTTTTTTTATTTATTCTTGAAGATTTTTTAGGGGACGGGGTAAATATAACTATCGTGTTATTATAATCGGGTTTATTGGACTACCTACTTTTCAACTTTGTCGAACAGTATAATTCGTCTCACGCGATTGCCATCTTCAATTTCTACACAATTCCAGACATTCTCACTATAACATTCAACAACCTCAAAGTATTCCTCCTGCCTATGGTTTCAGATGATTGCCATAAAAATATAGTTTTAAAAAAGGCTTCGAATGAGTTCTTAGTTAGAAACCCATTATCCTAAGAAATATACATGTCGACTATATTAGTGAAATTTGGCTTTGCAAACACTTTGCGAGTATTAGCAGTTAAAAAAAAATTATAGCGGTTTTCCAAAACGTTCACTTTGTAAACAAATCGACTAATCCCTCCTTAATCTAATATGTTTTAAAAATGCGATTCGAGATATCATAAAGCAATTATTTTGTTACGGTAAAGAAACTATCAGAGACAGGAAATCACAGAAAATATACAAGAAATCACGAGTATATTAAAAGTTAATAATAGTATAATCTCCTAGGAGCTCCTGGCTTGTATCGATCATTATTTAATTAATTGAACTTATCTTATCGTCTTATTTAATTCGTCAAGAAACCGTCCTTAACAACTGTTTCGTTACCATCTTGATTTGCACCAGAAATTTTCTCCATAATATTATTTTTTTTAAATTCTCTATAAATTGCTTATTTCGCTAGTATTTATTACATCAAGTAAATAGTTTTGATTAAAATTTGATCGGAAACCTCACGACTCAGCAATGCGAGTTTGTGATTGGTGTCTTGAGAATCGACACCCCCTTAATGTTTTCGCTGCAAGCAATGCGCCCATTGGCTGGAGATCGGCCACTGCTTAGCACTAGCCAATCAAATGCGCGCGCTAAGGACGGATTGTTGTCTTTTAGTCAACACGGGTCGAAACACAGACATAAAGAACTAGATACATATAATAAATATAGATATTATATATAAATTATATAACAAATAGAGGAAGAATTAATGGCCAATGATAATGATTGGGAAATTTTGCCGCCAGAAGTTGTCGAAATGATTTTTCATCAATGCGTCATAAGAGAACAAAGTTTTTTTCCCATTTTGAAAACTATTTCACAGATTAGTCAAGAGTGGAGGTATGAAGCAAGCAATAATCATATACGAACTCATCTGGTCTTGGACGAGCAAAAAATATTAAGACAGGACAATATTCTGATTGAACAAACATAAAATAAAATATTTATTTTTTATTAAAAATAAAACTCAATAAAAAATTAAAATTTATTTAAATTAAATTTCATTTAAAAAATAAATAAATTTCAGAAATTTTAATATTTTAGTTTAATTTAGATATTTTTAATAAATTTTATTTTGATATTTTAATAATTTCAGAAATTTGAATGTGTTTGAATAATTCTAATGTATTAAATTAATAATATAATATTTTAATTTTTTATAACCTTTAAGAAAAATTTAATAAGTTTGTTATTAATTTGTTAAGTACAGTTATTTGTATATCTCAGAATACTCCAAGGTGAGAGTTAAAAAATCCCACGACGAAAATAATGAGTTCATACTGACACAAATATTGAATGCGAAAAATATGGAATTTCTCAGCTGGTTAGAAATTCGAAATTTTCAACATTATCTCAATAAAATATTAAAGGCAGTTTCATAAAAACAAAAAAAAAATTGCAGGTTAGGCACAGTATGTGCAATTATTTAATAGGTAATACGGTACTACTAAGTTAGTAGTACTAACCCAATTTTTTGTGAAATTTTGGCAGATGGCGAATGAACTAAATTGTTCCACATTTCCCTTGAGAATGAGGTTTTCGAAAACATACATGTAAAAGTATTTTTTGACGCATTTGCTACCAAACGCAAGTCTTTCTAGATTTTTTTTATTGGCATTTTTGAGTTTTTCGGTTTCTTGCCCTTTTTGCGAGAATGTAAATTATGTTTTTTCTATAGAATTAAAAAAAAGGGAACATAAGCTTTTTTGAAATTATTCCTATTGAGTGTAACAAATTATCCATAATCGTGAACTCTTCATGATCTTATAGAAAATATAAATTTACACATTTTCATAAAATTGTCTCTCATTAACGTTCTCATTTTGTTTGCATAAGTTTTTAATGGAATTTTATCTTCACAGTTTGTAAACCTCTACAAGACATCTGAAGATCTCGGATTGTAGTGGTGGTTTTGTTTTTGAAGAATGGAGTAAATTCATTACACTTTATGCTCAATCTTTGCAGTCTTTTATTGGCATAAATTTCTCGCCGATGAAACAAGTTAAGGTGGAACTTACCTCGGAAATATTGTCCTTATGGTAAGGACCTTACCTTATAGATTTTTTGTTCCGGTCATTGCTCAAACACATATACACGATATGATATCGTCGTATCCATTTCCGGGACGCTTTTTTATTGAGAAAACAAGACTAAAGTCCATTTTCGAATCACAAAGGGACTCAAAATCGAAAAGCGTCCCGGAATTGGACTAACCCATCAAATCATAATTTTCCAAATCATATAGTAAATTATATGATATACATGTTACATGTAACATGTATGTTTCTGGTATTGTTCAACCTGAATTAGGCACACTTTCCGCCTGTTTACGAATAGAATCGCTAACAAAACTCATGTTGCAGAACTCAGGCCCAATTACACCAAAATTCGATTTCAGTGTTGCCACCAATCTACGCCTCTTGGAAGTTATCGAATCTTTACATACCCCACAATTAAAGAAGTCTACTTTGCCAATAGGAAAAAATTTCAGACTGCCGAAATTAGAACATTTGTTAGTTTCAAATGTGCCCTTTCGAATGATTAAATCTGATATTCCTGGCCAAGGCAGAGGTCAGTACTATCTTATTCGAGGGGCCTTCATCCAAAAAAACCGTAAAAAGACATTATTTTGAAGATTTTTTCCCAAAAAATATGCTTAAAATCAAATGATTTAACCGCAAAAAAGACCATGAGACTTTACAAGGTATACACCTTGTATCGGTCCTTTTCCAGAAGTTATAACCAACCTCTTACTAATAGGTGAAGTAAGATGGCACAACCGATTTCGGCGAATACAGAAAAGAGCGAAGGAAAAGAGCGAAGGGTTTCATTTTCGATAAACACAATTTTTGTTTGCCTTTTTTCTGTATTAGCTCAAATCAGGTTATGACAGTAAAATACACCTGGGGCGGAGTTATGAGGCAGGTTTCGAGACCAACCAAGCTGCCTGATAACTGCGTAGGGTGCCTGATAACTGCTTAGGCGGAATAGGGGGGAAAATATGCAAAAAAAAACTGACTGATAACAGCACGAGCGGGGAATTTCGTAGGGTGTAACTGCGCAAGATGCCTGATAACTGGGGGCCAACCTGCCTGATAACTGCGCACCCGGTGTAGTATAAATATTTGTTAAGATTTTGACCCAAAGGTTCCGACCTCTGAATCAAGTGAAGCAGCATTTTTACCCCTTTCCAAACATTGAAAATGTTGAAATATACGGCGAATACTCTTCGGATTACAACTGCATTGTCCTTGGTTCGTTGCAAAATGCGTGCTCACCAGCCAGTATCTCAATTTGCAAGGCTTCAATAGATCCAGAAGGCCAAGCAGATTTTCTAACTGAAAACCCTACTGAAAAATTGAAAGCCCTACTGAACGACTGAAAACTCTACTCAAGAATTCTCAAAACGATACTGTACATCTAGTTTACCTGATAAATTTGATTGTCGTAAATGAAATTATTTCTGTCGTAAATGCCCATTTCAACTGTTTTGTGGACAATGTTTTCACAAAAGGGCCGTATTCGAAGAAATCGTCCGTATTGAGAGCAAGGACTGTACAAATAAACATACCGAGTCAAACGACTGGCATGGTCGGACCGATAAGGTGCAAGGCTATGAAACTGCGAACATGTTTCGCAAGGTAAAAGTTGTCAGCTACCAGCACAGTAGGAGACCTGATTGTTAAACAAAAGAAGAGAACGAAGGCCGTTTGAGTCACGAATTTTTCAATAATTGTGCGAGTATTTATATGTGAGAAGTGGGGTTTACAGGGGGTGTTGGTTATAAGGTCAAGGTCTAAAAATGACTTGACCTTATATGCATTTGAAAAAACTGATTTCACCTAATAACCAACATGAATAATATGTGGAAAAAAGGGGAGTAGTTCCCTACTTATTTTCGTGGGCCCAAAATTGAATAATTTTGCCAAATCGTAGAGCTCAAAAAGTTAATAAGAAAATGTGTTGTACTCGTCTTTTTAATGTCTTTAAAATGTCTGTAGCGGAAGCTAGAATTTTTTGAAGGTACGGCCTTTTTAAAATAGGCTAAGAGTTCATCGCGCCCCGGAAAAGAGTTTGAAAAGACATGATTTTATAGATAAAAAGATTTCCAAAGAAAAAAAAATCTCACTTCACCTTATAAAATGGCTGACCTAATAACCAACCACCTATGTAGGAGTTATTGAGTGTTAATTGACGCTCGTTCCGTTATTGGACAATGCGTGAGCCAAACAACGGCGTTTGTTCTCTTCGTTTAACTTCCAGGGGGAAGTGCGTGTAAATAGACACGTAACGTGTTTTTCCGTCGATTTAAGGCATATGGAGGCCCCGTAGGGCAAAACGGGTATTGGTGAGCCCCCCTAAACTTTTCGAGAAAATTCGATTGACGGTGTTTTTTGCGTAGGTTGGAGATTTTAAACAGCTCTCTAGGGAGCCCTGGTGGCTCAAATCAATTTCTGAATAGTCAAATCGACGTAGTTCGACGAGCCCTACAACTTGGCTTTACCAGTTTTTTTTTTGAATTATTCTGATTTTTTTAAGTGCGTGTTTATTTACACGCATTTTCCCCCTATGGGTTCCCAAAAACTCCTTCCCCCTAAGAGTTAACTAGAATCTTTTCTCAATTGTCACGCTGGCTCCCAACATTTTGCGGGCGGTTCGAATGGAATATGCTATTTTCCTGCCTCAGGTAATATTGCTATACTTCAACAAGCTCTGTATACAGTCCCTTTGTCTATTCCGGCCGTTTTTAGTTGCCAAAGAAGGCAAAGGCGCTGTTTCTGAAATTGAGACAAGACATAATCAGGAAACAAAAAAAGTTTATTTCATACAGTACTCCATTGAAGTCGTAAGATATTTTGTCGAAAAGTTAATGTAACATTAATAATGTTATTTTAGACAGTATTACACTGTATCCGAACTTGACAGTTAGAAAGAGGGAAATAAAAAAAAAGTGAACTCAAAGAAAGGGCTCCCTGCTTTCAAAATGTAACTAAGAAAAAAATAACGGCATTACTTTCAGATTTTCATAAAATAAGCCCGAGCAAAAAAAAGTGTTCGCGAGTAGAATTATAGTTGAAACTCAAGGGGAAAATGTACTGTCATAAAAATTTTGCTAGCACGAGTAATGATGAGCATTTTTATCAATGATTCAATATAGTGACAGTGATCGTTTCTAATTTGATACTTTTATTTTCCTATCTGGTTTGGCACAAAGTTTACATACCGTCCTTACTCTTGGAAACGCTTCCATAACGGATCTAAATTAACCCCATGAAGGCCGCTAATCCCGTGATGCACAGTTTTTTCGAGAACAGAAAATGTCCCTTATAGGAGTAAGGACTGTAAATGCCTGATTTATCTATTTGCTGATTCGCAAATTTTACCAATACGGAAATAATTTTATAAAAACGCATATTGCCAGTTTAGTCCGAATTATGATATCAAAAACGAATTTTTTTTTTGGGCATGTTAACATCTTACCGGGTCGACTTCATCAACACTTATTTTTTTAGTTAGATATTACTTTTCAATGACTATTTTTGTTAAATTTCATACTTTTTTGAACGACACGTTGATATTAAATTAAAACTGAGGTTTGTTACAAACTCGTAAAGTGCCGCGTTAAGCGCAAATTGTACTCGGACATGATCAGTGCCAAGAAATAAACGGCTGTAAGGTACTCAAAAATAAATGATCTCGCAAAGTAAGCCTTCCATGCTATTTTAACGTTTTAAGACATATCTTTAAGACATATCTTGTTAAAAAAATAATGCACAGAAATTGAGTACTAAAATTTATGAGATGATAAGAGTCTTGACAAAATGGCACATAATATTATGTTCTAGAATACGCAAATACGAATTTTTTTACGAAATTTTTTTTTGTCTTGAGCATGTAAAAAACCATCAAATTTATGAAAAATGACTATCAATACCAAGGACATTTTATTGCCGAGCAAAAACCACTCTCTATACCGCAATTATGGTCAAATAAGCGCCAAGGGGTACTTTGAAGTGACAACATAAAAATATTTTCTGACGGAACAAATTTTCGAGAAAAAAAACTTAGAAAATTTTCTAATTGTCCGAAATTCGTATGGATATATGATGTTTGCCTGTAAAAGCCAAAGTACTTACCAGCGCAGTTCAAAACATATATGCGCAACTACAAATATTCCCAGAATGATATAACTAAAAAAAATCGTATTCTGCTTAACTCTGGGGTGAGGGGTGGGTCAAAATAATTCGAAAACAGTAGGGTAGTAAAGGAAACAAAAATAACTAAGCCTCCGACAACTTTTTCTTGCATTTTTTTCCCAAAAAAACTGTTTCTTGCATATTCCGAAAAATTTCTTCTCCGATGAGCTTTTTCACCGAAAAACCGTAGTGCCGAGACAATTTAAACGGCTTAGGGTATCAGTTTTAGAAAATTTGAAATTTAGTCATAAAGTACGACAGTGAACGCGCCCGCCTTGGCAGTTGAACCCTGAATCAACATAAAATACAAAAGAAAATATAAAAAAATTGAAATTCACGCTCTGATACTGATAATTAAATGACTTTTACGGGTTCAACATCAAACTCCACATTTCGGGTGCCTACACTTTTCTTCTTGATTGTCCATTATGTGACCTCAATGATGCTCGGTACTGAACTTTAAATGGGTCGGCGATCTCAGAATCAGAATACAGTAGGGATCCTTCTATTAGGGACATTTATATTCCAAGGTCCAGAAATGATAACTGTGGCGAATCAACCCATTCGGGACGCTATTTGTGCGAGTTAAACACACACAAAAGTTAAACATATATGGTGATGTTGCCGTGAAAATATCTGAACGAAGGACTTTTTGAGAATTCAAATTCAAACATATCACTCAAAATTGAAAAAAAATGGAACTAAGTAGTGCAGATAGTTTTGAACTTTTTTTTTGGTTCCTTTCCCAGCGAGCTCCCATTTTGGGTCTCCTTTCAATGTATTAAGTAGCGGTTCTATTATAGTCATGTTTTCGTTTTTTATAGAGATATAAACGGTGATGCATTTGGGATTGTAGCAAGAATTACATTAAATCAAGAAAGGGTAGAATGCGCCAAACAATATAATATACCAATTATGTACACTTTGGATAATAATTGAACATGTAGTCTCATATTGACTGCTTTGGAATATTGCCTCGTTGTTGGACCAAAAGAAGTTGTTCTCGCATCGCCTGTAACTCCTCTCTAAAAAGTTTAATGTTAATAGAGGTACATCGATGGGTTGGCTACAAATAGTATATGATCCTATGACAATGAATTCATTTTAAAAGAACATCTTATAAGATCTTATAACTATCGGAACAAAAATTATGTCTAGAAGACCTTAGTGCGCCAAAAAAGTTCAAAAAGACTGATTTTTATAGAAAAAGGCATGTTGTTATACATATTTTTTCCCAAACAAACATAATTATGTAAATATCTTTACGGCTTAGTATAAAAAAGACCACAAGACCTTATTGCTTGCCAAAACTTAGACCTTATAACTAACCGCCTTTATTGTTTTCGACGATATGATATCGTGAAAAATGACAAAAAGGAGGGTTTTAGAGCCCTACGTTTTTCGGAATCCTGGGTGTTATGATACCAAATTGATAATTTGAACTCAATTCTCTCAATTATGTGATATAAAAAACAAAACTCATTTCGATGTTCGCGAAATCAAAAACGGGATCGGCCAGAAAAATCCGTATTTTGTATCCGAGTCTATAAAAATACTGATAAAATAGAAAGAAGCAATTACTTACTTTACATTAAGAAGCTCTTCTTTGAGCAAGGCGTTGTCCTTCTCCAAGTAAGACGCCCTCAGAGCAATCTGATTTTCACGGCTTCGTCGAGCTTCTCGGGATCGCTTGGCTGCCATATTATTCTTTTTACGCTGAAAAAAGATTGGTTAACATTTCATCTAAATTAATTGTAAAGTACAGAATGTTTATCCGAAATATTTTGTATTCAAAATGAGAAAAAATATAATGTTCGGGAAAAACTGTAAAACTTTTCGGAGAGTATGGCCGAAAACTTGTCTGGTTAATTACTCAGAAAGTAATTTAAAAATTGCCCACGGAAAGAGCTTGGCATAAGACAGAACTAAAAGAGCTGGCCTCTCGACCTGGAAAATAAAAATGACCTGGCGTCGAGAACGAAAAAAATAAACATTAGGTGGCCAGTCGAATCGCCCAGACAGCTGTCGAGCTGCCCAGACCATCCAGCTGTTGCCGAGCCCTCGTTCGTGAAAACTTTGTATTTTTAAAAATAACGTATTTTTAATTATAAAAGGTGAAACAGTGATTCAACTATTTTATAAACCACAAAAGTCAAATAAGCGGGGAAGAATGGGAAGTTGGAATAAACTTAATAATAACTATTAAACGTCGGGTACATTGGTTTAATTATTGAGTGTAGACCCAGTGTAAAAGTTAACAATATTTTTGAGAAACGAAAAAAGTTCAGTGAGGTCAACAATGAACTACGCGTAGCTACGACTTTGAAGCTGCAATTGAGAGGCTTCGCTCAGTAACGATATTTTATTACTCATTGACGTTGTAAATCAATATTAATATCTACAACAAAAGCAAATTAAAGATTAAGTTCGCGAAAAAGGCAAAATACTGAGAGGAAAATATAAGCCAGTAATAACCGCAACGTGAGCAATAATGACGTGAAATACTGTCAAGCAGCTAGACTTCTTCAAAATGTATTAAGTAAACAATACAATAATTATAACAATATGAAAATACAGTCCTTACGCTCATAAGGGCTCTTTTCGTTTCTTGGGACCATACATCACTTTCACACTTATTATACCCAATGATCCGAATTTTGCCTCTACGTGACACGTTAAAACCATCGATCACATGGCCTAATAGTATCGTGACCTTATAACCAAGTTTCCCTACGAGAGGCAGCCCATAGAACATTTATACGGCTTATGAGCCTTGGTTATAACTTATAAGGCCACGAAAGAATTCGCTTAAAGACTTTCTAGTTGTGCATATTTCGATTCCGAAAACGTGCACAAGTAGAAGTGTATGCACAAGCACAAGTATATGTGTATATGTAAATGTCAATATTATCCGCGATACAAAAAAGTCTGGTATTTTTCATATTAGAAACTATCATTTGCACAAATTCTTTGTTTTTGTTTGTCCTAGACTGAGTAGCCGTGACGCTTGACTAAATGACCCATTTTCAATATGAAATAACTCTTTTAAAAAAATCTTTCTTTAGACAAAATCTGAAGAGCTAAAAATTATCCACAAGTTCAAAAAAACAATGTGGACAGATGTGTCCACAGCGCGCTGTCTAGCGTTAACAAGTAAGCACTTTTGTTAACAAGAGTTTTGGCTTAGCTGAGCTAACCTAATATGCGCCAAAAATTAGCTTTAACTAAGTTTGGCTTTAAGATAATAGCTTATATATCAGCCAGTATGTAAATCGTTTGGTTTGGCTTATATAAGTTTAAAAAATGGTTTTGTCGAGTCCTGATCCTACATATACCAGATAGTGAGGACTCGACCAAACCCCTTTTGGCTTATGTAATCCAAGCTAAACGATTTTCATAAAGGCTTACTTAAGATATTGGCTCAAAACCAAATTAAGACAAAGCTATTTTTTGGCTTATATTAGGTAACGTAAGCGAAGCCAGAAGATGTTTGTAACATAAATAATCGAAAAAGTGCAATAATCGAACATTAGTTGATTAAAAATTTAGATACATATACCGAGCTCTGACAACAAGTGACCTTATAAGTCTACTGTCTTAAAAATAAATTAACGCACATTGTGCAATAATCACTGTCATGAAAATGTTGTTTTTTTTTCTGCGAAACAATCGCAATTTGTGCAAAATGTACAGAAGAAGAACTCGTTAAAATTATGTCCACCGTAATCCGCTTCGTCTGTCATATCCCCTTCAATTAACATTATTTCCCATTAGCGATTTTTTGCTTTTTTTCAATATTATCACGTTTTCGTTGCTGGTCTGTGTCTCATAGAGCAGTCTGTGAGGTGCATTCAGAGTTAGCTGTATTGTGTTTTACGTTTTTGACAAAAAAAGCTCATTTTTTTTAATCTAATGGAAAAGTTATTTCGTCTCGAATCGAATCTAGTCCGTTTGATTCGAGACGAAATATTTTTTTTTTCTTCGGAATAAGAAAATGAACAGTTTGTCCAATTGTCGTTTTCTAATATCTGTGTCGCGAACAAGATACGGGACTGTATTATTTTACGTCCTGGGCAGCTCATTTTTTTACCTCGATAGGCCAACTCTAGGCAAGCTCGATTTTTGTCAATTATGGCGAGCTAATTGCGAAAAAATGAGCTGTCTTGGACTACCTTTTGAGCTCAAAATAAAAAAATGACCTGCCCAGTCCAAACAGCTGTTGCCAAGCTCAGCCTTGAAAATAAAACGTACGACAATATTATAACTAAACGGAACCTAATCCAGGGGGTTAATTATATTGACAATATAGCTAACTCCGTGGATTAGATTTCGTTTAGTTCTTACTAGTACCGAATCACACAAACACGTGGAATTGATAGAAAAAAACGTTCGACCAATTCACCTACCTTAAAAACATTCTTCTATTCATATTAGACATTCTCTAGTTTGTAATTTATATCAATGTTAGGTCTTGGCCTAGAGCCGATAAACATTTAGAAACGTACCTTTTCCCAATATCTATCGTCCTTGTCTTCATCCTTTACGAGAATTTTTCGCGATTTTCGTTGAATGGGGGTTGGCTTTAACTCGTCGTCGGTGAACTGAATCGTGCCGGGAGCGTACTGGTTATTTTCGCCATCGACACTGTTTGTTGAAGAAAGCCGGTTTAAATGATTCGAATCTTGATGGTACGCTGAGCTCTTATCCGAACAGGAACTCGATGCTGATGACTAGAAATAAATTTGTTAATTTTAAAGCCACGGGATAAACCGAGATAAAACCGCCGTTAGAGGAGCGCCTTTTATAGGACTAAACAAATTATATAAATTAGTACAACTGAAATCTACTTTGGAAACCTAGTCATTCACTTCAGCTATCAATTTGATTTATTGTACACTTTTTATGTAATGTAGTATGATTTAGTATTTAAATATTATATAATACTATATTAGTAATATAGTGTTATATAAGATGAAAATACTAAATTATACTATATTAAATAAAAAAAAGTGTATAATAAATCAAATTGATAACTGAAGTAAATAACGTGGTTTCCAAATTAGCGTCCAGTTGTACCTTGTACTAATTAAATTGGTGTCCAAACTAAGATTTAAAACTTGACATTGGCCACAAATTCATTGGTCAGTATCGAAAGACGTTTTATTCGAATGACCACGAAGCTACTTTGACCGAGAAAATTTTAAATTCCTTAAAAATAAAGAAATTTTAATATTTGATTCATGTTTTAATGAAACAAACATGGCGATTTTTCATGACAAATAATTATTATGACCGGTAAAACATAAAAAGTATGGTCGACTGAGGGTTAAGGACTACTTTGTTAACTATTTAGTTGTTCTAATTATCACATAAAAATATTTCATCATAAAATAAGCATCATACTTCAGGTTAACTAGTTTCAATATGTAAGCACTTCGGTTTTCCAGAAAAAAAGTAAACGTCTTCCTCTTAAAGGTAACTACGTTCATGAAAAAAAAATGAGTCATAAATTATTTGGCCCAGAGCCTTCGCATGCTGTTATATTGCATTTTTTACGCCATAACACTATGTTTTACTGCACAAAACGGGCTTCAAAAATCCATATTTTATAATTGTGGAATTTTTTCAATGTTTTGCCTGGAGGGTTGGCCAGGGTCGACATGAGGTGCATTGACAAACCTACCAACCTTTTGACCTAGTTTAATTCAATTTGGTCAAAAAAAGCGTAAAAGAACAATTATTTTTCTATGAATGTACGTTTTAGCTACTAATACAGCATTACATTCATACATCGCCAAAAAAATTCCTGGAAGCACAAAAAAACCAATCAGTTAAACTGGAAAAAAACAAACATTATGATATTTGAGGCGACGAGCAAAAACATTTCCGCGGCAACATTAGCACGTACACACAACGACTGGTTGTCAACGAGTTTACTAAACACATAGCTTGACCAGAAAATAAATTGCGTAATCTTTAGCCCGAAAACGATTTTTTACAAATCAATGGTAATTTACCGACTTCTCAAGATTTTTTTTTCAACATATGTAATACGAAAAATATTATAGTACGTCACGAAAACTAGCCCTTACTACTATCAGAGACGGTTTTTATTATCGCAAATTTTGATTCTAAATAGCGTCCTTAATTGGGCAAATTACCCTTGAAGTAAATTTTGGCCGAAACACTAGAAAATTTCGTTTTCTATCACACAATTGGCCCGTATGTGTTAAAGCAGGACCCATATGTCTATAGAGGTCATTTACAAACTTGTCTCTCGGTAAAACTTATTTTAAATTGAAAAAATCAGAAACAACATTTTTTTGCGAATTTGTTTTAGCTAACCTTTGACAAGAAAATATAATCAATATCTCAAACAATGAAGGAGTAGACGTACTTATTAATGAGATTTTTTGCGTAGTGGATGATACTCTATCACCTAATACACAAACATGGATTTCTGGCCTCTAAAAATTCAACATAGTTGTCAATTGTGGACTCTGGGAAGATATTTTTGTTACCAGAAATTACAACGCTAAAAAATCTATATTCTGAAGTAATTTCTAAGTTGAAGTGAAAAAATAACACCGTGGGTAAAGGAAAAGTCCAAGTGGAAATCAATAGCCCATCAATTTTATTGGTTGATTATTCCCGTTGACAGTTGACTTTGCACTACGGATTAGGTTAAATTCATTATGTTAAAAATTTCAACATAACGTGACCTACTTCGCTGAAAAACGGTAAACTCGAGATTGTATTGCGTACCACGGGCCAGACTGTAATATTGATCGATGGCGTATGTAAATGCTAATTAACGCAATGCGTTACATTTGTCAGATGGGAAAATGTCATTACATATTGACTACATGTTCAAACCGTTCCATGTTGAAATAGTTACATAAACCCTCATTATTAATGATCTAAAAAAAAATATTTTTATCAAAAAAATGACCTTTATTTGGCGAAGACGACCCGTAATTGAGGGGCCTTATTTGGCGAACCCTGTAGTAATTTGATTTTGTGATTGACATTTCGATTCCTCATTATAACCATTTTAGTACCCAGAACGCAAAAAATGACGTATATATAATTTTGATTTATATGTTTACAAGACTAACAAAGTTGATGATGTATTAATTATGTAACATAATACCGTGTCCTAAAGCACTGTCTGTCAGCCTTTGACCAATCTTAATTTCATTTTAACGCTATTTTGGCATCATCGCGTCAGTCAGGGCTGTAGCACACGATATAATGGTTATATTGCGCCTAAGGCAAATTGTCTCGCGCGAGATAAGTAAGTTCTCAGGGCCAATCAGAGGGCCTGAATTCAATCAAGGAGACGAATTTATTAGAGCCGAAAAACCTTGCTAGACAAACGATATGGAAACATTTCCGGTGGGATATTTCTCCTATTAGTCGACATATAATATTATGACTAGCGTTTTTAACGAGTCGTACAAAAATTACTAAGTAAAAAGAAGAATTCTATCATAAATCGATTAGCCAGTGTAAATTCCAGATACGACAAAAAGTCACATTGCGAGCAATTCTCGTACAAAAATCGCTTTATGTGACATAACCTTATATCGTCATAAAACGTTACATAATTGCTCCAATGGTGGAATAACATGAAACAAGATATTATCCAAATTGAAAATTGATTTTTAAAATGCAAAGTGTTACTTCAAATGTTAAGTGTGTGGGTTGAAAATTCGCAATATATTTTACCACGGTTATTTTAAAAAAGCAAACTGCTATTTCAATTGGTTTTATTTAAAATGGTTATGTAGTGTACATAAGGGTCTCATATTAAGGGACGCCTAAATAAAGGCAAAAACCTGTCAAAATAAATTGAAAAGGTCCGTTTTTATAATATCTATCCAAAGTTTATTTCCGTTTATTCTGTCCCTAATTTAGGCTTCCCTTAATATGAGACCCTTCTGTATACCACATAACCATTTTAAATAACCCAAATTGAAATAGCAGTTTGCCGTTTAAAATCACACGGTTGAATTATAAATTCAACGAAGGAAATACACAGAAAATGACGATTGCGCAAGAGTGGGTTGTTGCCGCACAATCGTTTATTCGTCTATCGACTCTAAATAGTATCGAGTCTACCGCTTTTTTACAACACAAGAAAAGAAGACACACACTGTAGTGTGATGCAAAATGAACACGACCCAGCTAGAACACTATATAAACCAGGCAAAAAGGACAAAAAAAAAGATGTGGATTTTGACAAAGTACGCATATTAAATAATCCGTGACACTTATTCATCATCTTGCCACTTCCCTTCGACGCGTTATTTTCGATAATTGGTCGGAGAACAAACTCAATGTATTAACTTGACCTCATTGTATGGACTCATATGGAAATAGGTCTACGGTCAAAAAATGAGAGAAAGGGAAAGACACACACACACACACAAACGCTTAACCCATTAATTAAACATTTGGAAAAATAAGCTTTCTGAGCAACAAAATAATAATCCGATCATTCAAAAAATATGGATATATTTAAAAATGCTTACTGTGGCAAATAAAAATCAAAAATATCATGTTTCCAATCTCACATAACTGGCAAAATGAACTGAAAACAAAAAAAAAACTACTGAAACTAAATACATGGCAAAAATAATAAACAGAAAAACCTTAACCGATGGACACCTTAAAAGGGGGGGGTCAAAATTGACCATTTTTTATTTGTTCAAATGGGTGTTACTTCCCTAGAAGACGACCATATTTTCCTATAATTTCATTTTTGTTTTCGCATTTGCTCGTGGAATATAAATTTATATTCCGCAAGAAATCTAAATTAAATGTTTTGCGAAAAAAAATGAACTTGCTTAAAACTGATATTTTGGCCACTTTTGGGTCGTTCTGCCGGTTAATTGGATACAATTTTATTTTTTAATAAGACCATCAGATCCGCCGTGGTTGATTACATATATATATGTACTTTTATTTTTAAAATTGGTTGGTTAAATTTTTCCAGAATCGCCCCTACTCATAACTTTGGGCATAATTCCATTTCTGTGCGTTTTTTTTGCGAAATATACAATTTATATTTCTGACAATTGATATTACTAATAACCATAAATAATTATTAACCCCTACTCACCCCGTTGGAGCCGATGGAACCTCCGTCGGAGTTCAAGTCGACCGGTTCATCCTTAACAATAACGGAGGGCACACTCGCCGTCGTGATCCCATTCAGTGATCGAATCACGCTGACTTTGCGGCCGACGACAAAGTTAGGTAACTCCTGAACGCGCGAGGCCGCCTCCGCGTCCGAGCGATGCGGTAGGACCATTTCGTGACACCGCTCATCATTTACTATTTCATTTCCTCTATATGGGCTCGGCATAATATTTTTCTGTTTTGATTTTACAACAGAAAAAATACAGGCTGTTTAACCTGAAAATTCCGGGGAAAAATAAAATTCCCCACGAAAAAAGTCCCCGCTTCTTTTTTGTTTGTTTTCTCTTTTCAAATCGAATCACGCGAATTTCGCGAACGAATTTTGCGATTAAAAAATGTTGTATTTTTGATAAATTTTCTGTTTTTTTTTCTCTTTTTTTTTTACTCTAAGATATGTTTTTGAGTCTTGCGCGGTTGCGTAACTCGCCGTACTCGGCCTAGGTGACCCAAATGTTGCTCAACTTCGACAACGCGAGGCGAGCAAGAGAGTCATTGCTGCGCAGACTAACACAAAGGCGAGTCACACAATTGGCTCGCTTTGAGGGCGACCCAGCGAGGAGATCGCGCTGCTCCTGCTCGTAGCCGTTGAAAAAATAAAGATGTAAAAGAAGAAGAAAAAAAAAAGAAAAACCAAGCGAAAATGCCTTTTTGGTCGCATTACGTCATATTATTTGAACTGGACCCTGGTTATATTGTGTTGTTATTCTTATTTAATTTTAGCCCACGTGCGCTATGAACTTTGCGCTATCTTAGCGCATAGAAATTGTATTCCCGGACTTCAGAAAAAAAAATTTTTATTGTTATGTTTGGTTTAGTTTCCGTTTTTCCCCCTTTTCTTTTCGACGTTGATTTTGGTAACGGGTTCATTATCATGGCTGGGCCCACGAAGGAGGTCGCTGCGAGTGCCCCATCAAAATTAACCCATCATAATCTGTGTTGAACACTAACTTTTTGGGGGAACATTTTTGGTGTAGTAAAATTAGCGTAATTCATCTAAGACATTGAAACATTTTTTTATATTTTATGTATAATTAACTTATTCTTTTTATTTGTTAAATACATATTTATTGTTAGCATGAACTTTCCAAGTTAATACCCGTCAAAAATAGGTCAAAAAATTTAATGACAAACACTGAAATTTGATTTTTTACAAATACGTATGTCATACAAGTCGGATTTACATATTTAGCATATAAGTCAGAATATGTACTATTAACTTATTTATTAGTATAAAGTAAAAGTGAATAACGTTTAATATGATAGACAACTTTTTATAAAGGATAAAGGAGAGTTGGTCATTTGTTTCGGCTAATTTCACTTTATTCGTATAATACGAATTATTTATGTGTAAGTTCATTGAAAATGACAGGTAGTTTATACAGTATAAGCTACCTGTCATTTTTCATTGGACTTTTTTACGAATAAATAATTCTTATTATACGAATAAACTGTAATTAGCCGAAACAAGTGTCCGACCAATTACCCGTTCATAATAAAGTCCTTTACTAATATTCAAGGTTATTCAGTTTGTACTTCATACCAACCTCAACCGTGTCATATAGTGTACTTGTTTTAGATAACCCTATGACAACATAGTCTCACGGTATTCATTTTAAATATTAGAACACCCTAATTTTCTCTTTTTGTTATCCTTTTCAAATAAAATCGGTCGGTAATTTTATGATTGTTGCGAAGTTAGATGTTCAAGTATTTACTGTTTTGGTGAAATATACAATTAAATGTCTAACTTTGGACAGTTAAAATTTTGTCTGTTAACTGCGCACAGTGTAGGTGGGTGGCCCGGGAAATTACTGGTCCGCGGAAAGTTTCGACGATTCCTGCACACCCTTTTATACAGAAAGTAAAAAACCTATTACTATAAATTATATTTGGTACCAAATATCGACCTCAAATATAGGGTTACATAGATTACTTGCATGTGGTGAAAGTGACGTTTTCCCGAAAATTATACGTAAATAAAAAGTTCAGCTTTATTTAAAAAAAAATCCACTGAAACTTTTCTGACACTAAGTAAAACATACTGTGTGTCACCGCTTAAAGTAAGTCGATTGCCTAAAGCCCGTCGATTTCAGCACCGACATACAGTATGATGTTATAAGATAATTGTGATTCGGTCACTATATCATGCTTTGCTAAGACCGGCCTAAATAAGATCCCTTACTTCTCATTAATCGTCCTGGATGAGTTAACGACTGTAAAAATTGATTACCTAATTCCAGAATAAATTTAATTACATAAACTTGCAAACGAAGCATTTCACAGAGTATAATTTATTTTACCCCATGACCTTTCAATTTTCCTGCGTAAACCGTTTTACTTTTTGAAAAAAAAAATGTTCCAGTTTAACCGCCCACACACTATGCCATTATCGTTAAATAAAAAAGTTCATATAAGTACATGAAAATATCTTTTCGAAAATTTTTACAAACCACATTTTCCGTAAATTCCGGATTATTCAAAACGCCTACGCACTGCTGATTTTATTTCAATTTTCCGTTATATTTTTTTAAATTTTGTTTTGCAAGATACCGGCGCAACTGGTGTATAAGAACAGCTATTCGGCATCCAACATACTTTTATTTTTGCGGTATGAAACATTTGACAAGTTAAATAAAACTTTAATTTGTTTGTTGAATTGACATAATGTTTTTGACATAACAATTTGTTATTTTAACTTCATTAAAGTTGAACCGTAACCCGCCCTATTCAAAATGTTGAAAATATTATTCTTTTTCAGTTCATTTACAGAGAATAAAATAACCTGTATTGAAATAACCAACATGTAAGTTGGTACAGTACATTAACTGGCAAAATGAATAATATTATCATTTTGTGCTGGAGGTAACACTTATTTATGCGAATATTCCTAGTTAACTTTTAGTATTACACATATGCTTTGTTACATAGCCTAAACTATGTATTATATTATGTATGAATACCATATTTAACATAAACCTTAATAATGATGGCCTTGGTATAATGGTGCTAAATTGGAACCGACTAAATTGGTATCATGTATTTTTGGTCGAAAATATAAGAGCGTGAAAGGTCAAAATGTACCGTATGGTTCAACAATGAATCAGAAAGAGCAAATTTTTACACGCACTTTTTATGCTGAAACAATATAAAACTGCGTGCGCAAATTTACCCCCAACTGATTCATTGTTGGACCGTGATCTAATTAATTTGATTGCAGTAATCAAGACTGTAATTAAGAGGAATCATTTCATTTTCCTATTTCACTGTCCCCCGTAGTTTCTTTCGTTTTCACTTATATTCTTCTGTAATCATGTTTAACTCCTATCCGTCCAGTTGCTTTATCCATAAACTATATAAACCCCTCCGCCAGGCGTATCATTATCACAGTTTAGATCTGCTCTAGAAATAAACATTGATCTACATTTAAAATAGCATCAAATGGTGTCAAAAGTGAGATGAGTCGTTTGATGCTATTTTAAAATTTTATTTCTAGAGCAGATCTAAACTGTGAGAATGATACGCCCGGCGGAGGGGTATATATAGTTTACAGATACCATAGCCAAACGGATAGGTAGGAAAAATGATTACAGACGGGGGTCGGTATAAGCCGGGAAAATAATGAACTGTGCTCGGCTGCCCTCTCGAGCTCAAAATTACAAATCATCTATGCTCGGCTGTCCTATCGAGTTCATCAAATATTTACAAGATAACGGCTTATTCTTTATCTAACGTTGAACTAGTGTTTCATTAGTTTAATTTAGCTATAACTAAATACAGCGAAATTGGTTTGCTCGAACAAGCTGGACAGCTCAATCGAGCTCGACAGCTAAGCTCGACAGGCGATCGAAACAATTATCTGTGCAAAACGGGAAAATGAGCTGTACTTGACTCGCCTTTTGAGGTCAGAAAATTTGGTGAGCTGTGCTCAGCTGGCCTTTCGGCGTCTCAAATTTTAATGAGTTCGCATCGCCTCGGCTGCCCAGTTCACGAAAGGAAGTCCAGCTGGCTGTTGTCCAGCCCTGATTACAAAATAATATAAGGGGAAACTACGAAGGGAAGGGGAAATAGGAAAGGGAAATGATTTTTCTTAATTGCAGTTATCAGTCTTAATTACTGTAATGAGACTTTTCAGACTTTTCTGGACGGAAAAAAATAGAATTCTCTGAAACTCACATATATGATGCAGTTTGATGCGTAGATTACGTTGGTGAAATAAAAAAATTGAAAGAGGAGACACGTTTTGGCGCTAGAGAGAATTTTCGAGGCCAAAAAGGCCCAAAAGGTCCCTTCATTGTGGAACACTTACAGACGTCACGTGACGTCATAGGTCGAATTTTGTTGTGCGAAGTTGTTGATGACATTTCGGCGGATGTACTAGTGGAGCCCTTTTTAGCATCCGACTTACCACTTCCGGTGCAGCGCTTGTCAAAAATCACGAAAAATTGACTTTTTGACTTTTCTCGTACCTTTGTGAACCAATTTCTGACGTCACGTGACGTCAAAGGTCAAATATTTGTGTGTGAAAATGTTGATGACATATCGGTGGGTGTACTCGTACATGTCTGGTAAGCATCGGACTCACAATTTCCGGTGCAGCGGTCATCAAAAATTACCAAAAATCGTATTTTACAAAATTTGTGGATCCGTCTGTAATTCCAATATATGATCAACTTTGACCCGTTAATTACGAATTATAACTAAAAATGTAGAAAAAATGACACGTTTGGGCGCTAGAGAGCATTTTGAGGCCCAAAGNTGATTATCATAGTGATAACATCACTCGTCAGTCTCAGCACCGACATACGGTATATCAACAGTACGTAGTATGTGTCAACTATATGAGTTCTGGATACTGTAATAAAAAGAATACTATTCAGTGCAAGACAATCACTAGCCAAAGATTTTGGAACAAGTAGTAACCAGACACTATATATTATGTATACGGCTGGTCAATAATGAATGCGTTTGTAAGAGCAAAGCGACTTTAATGTCTCGTTTGTACAATCAGACCTAATTTTTATGTCTTCTTATTTTACTCATTTTTAAGCTATTGACGGATCGATCATGTCTGGTAGGGTAACGTTAGCACAATACAATATATTACAAATTGCACAACACATGAATATATTCACCGATTTACCGTTTATAGTATAAACTTTATACTAAAATAGTATACAATTTGTATAATTCGAGCTCAAGCAATATTTAAAAATTTTTTCGGGGTTAACTTTGATTTTAGCCGCGTGTCTCAGCCTGTTACAACTTGTAACTTACAAGGGGGATTTTTCTTTTGCACAGTACATTACACCCAAGAATCCTATTCCATGGTGATTTTTCGGAAATCGGGTTTCAGCCTGGTAGATAGAAATGAGGAAATTTCGATTTTTTCTTTAAAAATTTGTATAACCAAGTTGTAAGGCTCGCCAAACTACTGTTCGTCGATTTGATTAATTGAAAGTGGATTTGGACCACTAGGGCCCCTAGAGAGCTGTTTGAAACTGGCAACCTACGCAAAATATCGACTTTTTCTAGACCACTTTCCGCGTCGTTAGCATAGATGAAATCCGAGGAGTTAAACTAAGGAACTACGGCTCGATATTGACTCCAGAAGGTCACGGTCACATGCTACGACGTAGATAGTTGTAATTCGACAAATTGCCAGTTTTTTCAAACAATTCTCGAGTTCCCAATTTCTACCAAATTTACCCCTGTTATTAAGAATATTGGCCGGCACGAACCACTATAAACGAACTGTGGCAAAGAAGTTTCACTGAAAAAGGTGTTAATGTATAGATTGGCAGACGAAGAAAAGCATCAAGATGGAAATATTCAAAACCAAATTAGCGACCAAACAGTTGATAAGTTGGAAAAAATCGAATTACGATGGTCCCGAATCAAATAAAAATACTCTTGAAAACTATTCGACCATCCTTGGACACTTTTTGGTCGATTTGACCACAAAAAAACAAAAGCACAAACGGTTAACTAGCCAAACTATACAGTGTGGATTCAATCTATAACCAATTACTCTTGGTAACAGAAATAAAATTGTATTTTTTTTTTGCTGTCCGACTTTGTAATCTATTATTCTATGTTGGTTTTTAGTGGTACTTCATTTAATAAAGGCAAATATAGTGATGTTTACACGGGGCCGGACAAACGACACGACCCCCGTTTGGGGGTTAATACATATAGCCTATTTCAGTGTTCCGAAAATGCGACGAACGCTACCGCTAAATTTCAGGCATCGACGTCCGCCCGACGACCGCTACCGCCAAATTTGGCGGTTTTCGGAACACTGGTCTATATGATATAGGTACTGCAGCATTTCCCATTAATAGCAAGAAAACTTTTTTCGCAGAAAAAAACAAAAGGACGTATAAATTATTGCGGTATAATCCATTCCCAAAACATCTTTGGCAGAAAAAAAAACAGTAAAAAAAACCACTCACAGAAAACCGTGGTGTCCTTTATAATGGTGTAAAAAATCTGATTTGGATATTTAACTCGATAAAAAGTAGATACGAACTTATTTTCAATTTAAAGCATTGGCCAGGCTGGAAATACGTAACCGGGTGTAGTAGGTTATCATGTTTTTTCGTAAATGAACCACTTAATGCAATTTGCAAATATGACCGCATTATACGTGGTATTTCGATAATTGTAATTATGAAATACGATAACGTAATAAAGAAACGAGTTTATGAACTGACGCAAAATTAGAAACTGAGGTTATGAACTGACTCACATATTTTAACTTTATTATTTAACTCTACGGCTCGGCGTAGACACAAATCAATCCCAAAGAAGTTTCAACTGCTTTAATTTTGACAACATAATTATTGTGGTCGACCTGGCACAACGCGGTCAAGTGGGATAACAACTAAATTTCAGACGTCTAATATTCCTACAGTTTGGATCGAAAATTCTCGGCTTAAGTTATTTTCCCACGAAAGCGCAAATATAAATGGCCCAAAGGAAATAAAGGGGGAGGGCGCTATCAGGGACGGCATAACAAGGCACGCTTGTGTTTAATTAGGAACGATTTTTATAGGAAAAACAATTGGACAAAATAAGGGACCAGTTACGTTTTCTACGAAATAAGTTTTCTGCGAAAAACCGCCATGCCATAATTAATATTTTCAAACGTTTTTCAATTTAATTTAAAATCTACTATTAGTAGAATGGAAGACAAAACGAATTTAATTTAATTTTGTATTACATTTTCAATTTACATTTTGAATCAAAGTTTATTTGATTGGCTCAGATGTACAAGACGACGAGCTGGGGTGCTTAATAAGGGACGGTATTTCAAAACAGAGTTACGTCCACTCCCTGTAATGCTGAAACTCATTTAACTCCTAGGGGGAAAATGGTGTAATTTTGGAACCAACTTGAATAATGCAACTTTTATTGAAAATCCCAGAACCTGGGGCCCATTTTATGCTATGTCACAGGTTCCTTAACATTTTTTTTTAACATTTCAAGGTCTCCAACNTCAATCCCAAAGAAGTTTCAACTTCTTTAATTTTGACAACATAATTATTGTGGTCGACCTGGCACAACGCGGTCAAGTGGGATAACAACTAAATTTCAGACGTCTAATATTCCTACAGTTTGGATCGAAAATTCTCGGCTTAAGTTATTTTCCCAAGAAAGCGCAAATATAAATGGCCCAAAGGAAATAAAGGGGGAGGGCGCTATCAGGGACGGCATAACAAGGCAGGCTTGTGTTTAATTAGGAACGATTTTTATAGGAAAAACAATTGGACAAAATAAGGGACCAGTTACGTTTTCTACGAAATAAGTTTTCTGCGAAAAAACCGCCATGCCATAATTAATATTTTCAAACGTTTTTCAATTTAATTTAAAATCTACTATTAGTAGAATGGAAGACAAAACGAATTTAATTTAATTTTATATTACATTTTCAATTTACATTTTGAATCAAAGTTTATTTGATAGGCTCAGATGTACAAGACGACGAGCTGGGGTGCTTAATAAGGGACGGTATTTCAAATCAGAGTTACGCCCACTTCCTGTAATGCTGAAACTCATTTAACTCCTAGGGGGAAAATGGTGTAATTTTGGAACCAACTTGAATAATGCAACTTTTATTGAAAATCCCAGAACCTGGGGCCCATTTTATGCTATGTCACAGGTTCCTTAACATTTTTTTTAAACATTTCAATGTCTCCAACAAAAAAAAATGGGGATTAATAGATTATATGTAACATTTTAAGTGGACAAAAACAAAACCGAGTACGTAAAGAAAGATAGTAATTAATAAATTCATAAAATCTTTCGTTCATAAAAAACATACCGATTTTTTTTTTGCGTAATTGTTGATGACAACCTCTAATCGGTTATAAGATCCGATATTGTTCCGGGGTAATCCTCGGGAAAATTCCGAATCAAAAATGCTTGTTCTTTATTGGTAGTGTGTTGTCATAGAGAACCAGAAAAAGTGAATAATATTTGCTAACCTCACCTACAGTTCATTTATCAAAATTGTTTTTTCCAAAAGGGCGTTAATAATGTTAGGGCAGGTGTGTATCTAGGTCACCACCAGGTGACATATGATTTAGGACAAATTTATTTCGTATACGATAAGTAAAAATTACATGACATTTACATGTAATAAATTTACATATTTAATAAATTTCCCGACGTTTAACGCCGTCAGTGCCCGGTTGAATTCCTTTTGGCTAAAATGGCGACTTGGGGTTTACAATTATGTTTTATACTTAGACCACAAAAACAAACCCTCTCGCGAGAAAAAAAAGTTTTTGTTAACTGTCAGGGGGAAGGAGTTTTTGGGAACCTGTAGGGGGAAAATGCGTGTAAATAAACACGCACTTAAAAAATTCACAATAATTCGCAATAATTCAAAAAAAAAACTGGTAAAGCCAAGTTGTAGAGCTCGTCAAACTACGTCGATCTGACTATTCAGAAATTGAGTTGGGACACTAGGGCCAGCTATAGAGCTGTTTGAAATCTCCAACCTACGCAAAAAAAACACCGTCAATCGAATTTTCTCGAAAAGTTGAGGGGGNCACCACCAGGTGACATATGATTTAGGACAAATTTATTTCGTATACGATAAGTAAAAATTACATGACATATACATGTAAAAAATTTACATATTTAATAAATTTCTCAACGTTGAACGCCGTCAGAGCCCGGTTGAATTCCTTTTGGCTAAAAATGGCGACTTCTGGTTTACAATTATGTTTTATACTTTGACCACGAAAACAAACCCTCGCGCGAGAAAAAAAGTGTTTGTTAACTCTCAGGGGGAAAGAGTTTTTGGGAACCCGTAGGTGGAAAATGCGTGTAAATAAACACGCACTTAAAAAATTCACAATAATTCAAAAAAAACTGGTAAAGCCAAGTTGTAGAGCTCGTCAAACTACGTCGATCTGACTATTCAGAAATTGATTTGGGCCACCAGGCCCCCTAGAAAGCTGTTTGAAATTTCCAACCTACGCAAAAAACACCGTCAATCGAACTTTCTCGAAAAGTTGAGGGGGGTCACCAATACCCGTTTTGCCCTAAATGCCTTAAATCGACGAAAAAAGGAGCTGCTTGTCTATTTACACGCACTTCCCCATGTGAGTTAATTGGCTACAAATTTCATGTTGGCTTAACCATTCACTGGTCATTTTTCGGTCATTTGTCCATCTGGGTGGACAGGAGTGATCTTGGGACCAAATTTTTAGAATATCCACAAGGGAAACTGCTGAGACTGAAATTTCGGAACTTCTCGAGTACTTTTTTATATTTTATTTTGCTCATGAAATCCGTTTAACCTTCATCAATCTGAGAAATTATTGGTTAAATTGGATAGGGTCGAAAAAAGTTTTCTCAAGATTTTAGATCAGGCAAGCGGAAAAATGTGTGGGGCCCGGAGGAGGTCAAGTACAAAATGCAGTATTACATCTGGGGTTACAATCATGGGTTGATCGAATAGTGTCTTCTCGAATTATGTGTGTTACATTATTTACTTTTGCTTCTTACACTGTAAATGAACGATAAAAGCAATAATTAATATCATTAGCAATAGATTAATAAGCAATAGATTAATATCATTAGTGACCTTAAAATATTTAATATTAACATTTGATCGATTAGATCAAATATTTTCGCCTAATTTCTGAGAACTTTATGACTTTCAACGTTTTTTTGTTTTCGACTTCTGTGAATAAGCAGTTAAGTAGACGGTCTGCAACTGAATTCCATGCCACTAACTAACAATGGATTTACAATAACATGATTGAAAACTTTTTTACGAGTCATCCAGGTTCCCAATGAACGGCATGGAATTTTTTTTATAAGTTGCAACAATTTTTTATTAGTTCCCTTGTGGACACATTTTACGAATCTGGCTAACAATTGTTCTTAATAAGAATACTGTTCAAATTCACTAAAAACTGACCATATTATCTCTGGTTTAATTCAGAAACAACATAATAATCATGATGGGTAACCATATAACATGTATTATGTAACAAATTATGTAACTTATTATGTAACAAATTGTACGATTGATTTTGTTCTAAGACGCGATGAAAATACATTTTGATCAACAAAAAATATGCCATCATTAACAAACTTAAACTGAAAAACTTAAAAAAATCCTATCTGAAAAAAATAATGGTAAGATAACTGGGTGGGTCGTAGGCGGAAGTCGCGTTCAGGCTCAAATAGATAAAAAAATTTCGTCTCTTTGTGCTTTTCATCCCGCACGATAAGTCTTACGATTCAAACATAAATTTAATTAAATATATACACAGGGTGCGCAGTTATCTTGCGAACTTGGTCCTTGAAAGTCGCAAGATAAGCGTTTTTTCGCAAGATAACTGCTCAGTGCATATCATATAAATATTATAAATCCCGAAAAATAAAATTCTGAAAAGTCGCAAGATAAGCGTACGAGCGGCAATTTTCGCAAGATAACTGCTCTCAAGATAACTGCGCACCCTGTGTATTTAATTATATATTAATTATATATTATTAATTATATATTTAAACTAAAAATGCTCCATATGTTATGCTATAAAATAGCTATTTTTGGAAAACAAATTAAAATACACCCCCTGCGCTGTGATCTTGCAACTATCGCATGAAAAAACGCAAGATAACGGAGCGAAAGGAGATATCTGAAACATAACAGCGCAGTGCTTAACACATAAACATAGGGATTCCTAGAAAAAATTGGCCGAAAAAATCCGCAAGATAATGGAGCCAACGGGAAAATCTGCAAGATAACGGGTGACAAGATAACAGCGCAGGGGTGTAGTTACTTAGAAGACTAGACTTCATTAAACTTGCGGACTTTTGCTACTCAGCGTTCAACATGAATTTCCGCCGTTTTTTCCGCTCGTGTTTTCTAGAAATCATTATTCGAGTTTTTAAAGTGCAGAAAAACTCGAGTTTAGCCATTTAGAAAATAAGGATGAAAAAACGGCGGAAATTTATGTAAAACGCTGAGTAGTTTAATGTCCAATTTTAACGAAATCGAAGAAACTATTTGAATTTATTTTCCAAAAAATAGCGTTTTTAGAGAATAAAATATCGAGTCTTCTTAGTTTAACCATTATTTAATTAAATTTGCGATGGAATCATAAGACATATCGTGCGTGATGAAAAAATCCCAGTCCCAATGATTTACGACGGTTAATTCATATTGAGGCGCGGGTTACGTAAGTAGAGCACGGTGTTTTCATCTTAAACGACCTTATCTTGTAGGGTCAGCGTTTATTAAAAAAAATTATCGAAAAACAATACTGTTATACGGTAACTATCAACCGTAAAATCAAAAGACTCGATTAGAACGGAAATAATTCAAACGGAACACAAATCATAAGATAGATTTTTATCAACAGTTAAAAATATTGCGCAATAGTGACGTAAAAGTTCGTATGTATGTCGTAATGATTATAAAAGCTGTTCCACTTTGATAATGGAATTTTCCCAATCATATGAATGTGACGTGCAATTTTATAACTTATCAAACTTATACAGATATACAGGGGGTTTCGTAATAGTTTACTATATATTAAATTATTGTGTAAAATAGCGACGTGAAAAAGATGTTTATTTAATAAAATTCGAAATGTTAACTGTACCAAAAGATCTAAACAATAAACTTGTTCTTTTTAGTTGTAATTAATTAAATGTAAATAAAAAATCAATACACCACCTAACCAGTTATCTTAACAACTGTTTATAATTAATAATTTAGTTAAGATAATTGGGTAGGGCATTTGGTAAAACAAATGGAAATCGCGATATACGTGGGGGTTCAAAAAGTGTTAACATAACCCTACTTTGTTGAGAAAATATATAAAAAGGCATTTGAATGATAATTTGTAAATAATTTTTATGTTATGACGCCGGTTATCCAATGTTTTAATAATCTTTTAGCTCAAAATACGCGTCACTCGGAAGAGCATTAGCGCCTCGTCGCGGCAACAGAACAACCTATGGAAGGTTATTATTCTCTAGGAATAATTACAAAATGTAATTTACTTTTAGGTGCAAATTTTTCTCAAAAAAATCAAGTATATCTTTACTTTCTTTTAAATTAATTTTCAAATCAAAAAAAAAAATAATTTAGAATTTTTAATTAAAAAATAAAATAATTAAAAATTATAACAAAAAATGTTTTAAAAGTTTGATCGTTTTAGATAACTTGACTAATTTCTACGAGACGTAAATAAGACAAAAACAATAACAGCTTTCAGCGTTTTTCCTGCTCTGTGTAGGACAGCGGGAAACCCACATGGATTTTCTACTCTACCTCTTACATGTCCCACGCAACTTAATATGGGGTCCCAGTAAATAAATTTTAGATTGATCAAAAAATGGAAATTGAATCATTACAGCCGTTGTATACTATCAACGCACTGTTAAGAAAAATTCCAAAAGCGGAATTCGGAGAAAATGTTCTCAACGGCCAACGCTCCCAACGAGGTTGCCCAACGGTTCCGAACCCGAAGCTTATATCCCTGTAACCGAAGCATTTGGGTATGAAATGGAAATTAGTAATGGTACACGGGCTGCGCATGATAGGCATTGCAACGTAGATATAACGTACGTATGTCCAAAAAATGTTACATAAGCTCTATTACATCAGTAATGCGACGTACATTTCCATTTGAATGCTCATGTGACGGATGTCACATAGCTTATGGAATAGAGCTTCTGTAAATTATACTTCTGTGACATACGTACGGTAGATCTACCGTTCAATGTCCATTTAACATTAACCTGAGTCATGTCTAATATGCCATAAATTATGGCCCATAATTCATCGGCTATATCAACGAATATAAAACAAAATTATACGGGCGCCAAATGAGGATAGATTCCGTGGTTTTAGAAACATTGCCTTACTTGGCGTGCCCCTTTGTGGGGAATCATTACTGAATCATTACTGGCTATAATGGGTATTGTTGTAGACACGGATGGTTCGGGAAAATCTCGTAATGTTTGACACTACTTAGACAAATTGCTTGCTCTATACATCGCGAGATTTTGTTCAGAATTACCACTGCTAAATATGGTACTGCTGAACAAAATTTCGGAATGTATAGAGCAAACACGTTTTCTAAGTATTGTTTAGCATTCCGCGAATTGCTCGAACTACCCATTTGTACAAAAATACCCATTATCGATGTTCTACGAAAATACCCATTAAAAGAAAGACCTTTAAACCAAAAAGCCTCTATATAATATATTATTCGGTCAATACAATCAATACAATTGCATAGTGGCTTGTCTTTAATCTCATCTACTATGTCTACGGTGTAAATATCTGTCAGACAACCCAAAGTAAAAAGTTCATTTTTGACCAAGATCAATAACCTTTTTTCTTCATTTTTAGACTAATCAATCGTAAATGGTAGTATACCATATAACACCTGATTAGAAACACAATGTCGGTGATTTAGTTTCAAGTCCATTTAAAACAAATTTTCGGCAAAGTGCATGTGAACTATCATAAAATGGCCCCCAGGTTCAATAAATGTTTTTATTGGTTCTGAGTTGCATCATTCAAATTTGGTGCAAAACTGCACCATAGTCCGGTTAGGCGTTCTGTTCCTAGCCATTTTTTTCAACAAAATGTTAAATATCAAATTAATATTTACCGAATGCTACATTTTCAAATTCCGCGATATGCGCTATTTACGAACACTGCTGTTATTCCTATCGCATTTTTCTATTCACAAAAACTATATAGCCTATATCGTATAGGGAAACGCCAAATAAGGGTCGGTTTGTGACAGATGTGCCTTATTTTCGTTGAACAAGAGCTCATTTGGAACAAGTGAACACCAAAAATCAAATTTAAATTCTTCACCAATATGCCCACACACGAATGAATCCCTGGGCGTTAATTTGAAATCGTGCATTTTATTTCTTTTAATGGGTCCCTTCCGTATGGGTCTGTTTTTTCATTTCTGATGCGCTATGGTCCATAGCATATGGAACCTTTCACGCCACCTATCTAAGTAAGTTAAACAAAATTAAAGTGAAAAAGGTGTTAACTTGCTTGAAGATTATAACTTACTTGGGCATCGAGGGTTTTCGGAGAAAACGTTTTCCGGAGAAAGGCCACTAGAGGCCCCTCGGGAGGGGCCAGGGTTGCAAAAATCGACAAGCGAGGCGTGTTCATGAAGGACAAAAGAACAAAAAGATTTTTACAACCCTGGCCCCTTCTTAGGGACCTCGACTGGTCTTTCTCCGAAAACCCGCGATGCCCTTACTTGAGTGGTATTTTTGGCCGAAGGGGAAAGCGTACAAAAACTGTTTACTTACTTGAATTAAGACGATTTTGCCAAAATCGACAAAAAATTTGTTAACTTACTTAACCCCCAACTAAAAATAGCCAGCGGTTCCCCAACCAAAAACAAGGACGTTTGTCCTTTTTTATATTTTTTCTTCGCTGATTCTTCTCTGATCCTTCGTAATTTGCACGATGAGCAAATCGATAGTCCTGAATCCAATGGGCTTATTTTCGGAAGCTCTCCGACCACCCATGGACACTTTTCAGTCAATTTGACCACAAAAACACAATGGTTAACCGGGTTCATAAACGGTTAACCGCACAACTTACGTGGTTATTTTTTTTTCATTTTGTCAGAATTAAGCTATTAAACTTATTTAGGAAAAACATATAAGAAAAAAAATCTGTTTTTAATGCATTAATTGCAAAAAACCCTGTTTTTGGCCATTTACCAAGTTAAATTAATCATTAATTACTCGTGATTAAAAAATAAACATTTATTTTTTTTGTGTTCAACGGACTCACAATCGTTTTTTCTATGTTGGATTTCACTGCCAATTCATTTAGTAAAGCCGAACAACAAAAAAATACGTTTATTTGATGGAAAAGGACAAATGTCCTTATTTTTTGGTTGGGGGTTAAAGATTGTTAACTTACTTAGGTAGGTGGTATAATTGAACTTAGACTACGCTGAACCTTGCGTAAACTGTTTGGGGTTAAGTCCAGTTTTTCCCTTAAAGCTAAACTAGATAAAAGAAAGAAGACTTCAGTTCTCGATAATTTCAAAAAAAAAAATAATAATAAGAATAAGTTGTTCGTATGTTTTTTAATGATTGTTCCATTATTTCCGTTTTCAGTTGTATTTATCTACCATACGGATCCGGCAGTAAAACGACCTAGACAGTTACACAAGTGAGTGTATGTTCACTCGAAATTCGAGGTTTCAAATGTTATAGGTGTAACCCCCCCCCACCCTTAAAAAAATAATAATATATGTTACGTAGCTTTTATGAAGAACCTATTTCCAACTAACCAAGGATAGACAAACTGGCCAATGCAGCTAATTTTCCCAACGCTCCCTATTAGACAAGGGTGCCTAATAAGGGCCAACCAAATAGAACTACACTATAGATATAATTTAAGAAATGTTACAAAAAGTGCGTTTTAAAAGTCCATAACGTCCCCACGTACCGGTACTGGAGTGAAAATTTCACCCAACACCCAGCGCATTTCAAAAAAAAAACTATTCTGAAAAATATTACCGACGCTCCCTCTGGGAAAAGCCAACGGTTTTACAACGCAACGCTTATTTCCATGTAAGTCAAGCATCAGGGACATATAAATGGGAATTGGATGTACCGTACGTACGTCACAAAAATGTTACATAAGTTCTCTGACATACATCTGCATTTGAATGATTTTTTTTTGCTTAATTTCATTAGAATATATTTTCGGAAACTGCCTTCCAATATCATGTCATTTTTAATATCCTTTCGCCAACGTCTATTTAGAAAGATATGATGAGATTTCAATTTCCTTCTCAAAATTAGGCTACAAATGAACTGCTCCATTACCAGTTTTGATACAAATTTGTTGTCAAGTATTCAAGACTTGGGCACACAGTTAACATGACAAGTTTAAAATACATACGAATCTTCAAAAACATTAACTCTACTTACATCATCGCTTCTGCGTTGAACACCTCGCTCATCTGACTGTAGCATGTTGTTTAACTCCTGCATGGCTTGATCAGTATTCAGCGACTAGAATGCGTTTGTTAACTACGAATGAAATGCACCGACTGAATTTGTATCAACTTAATTTCGTAGAACACTTCAAGGCTTCTTTATTCTAGATACAATTTGTAACTTTATTTCAACTCTGTCGCATTCCCTCTTGTACGAGCACCAAGAAAAAATACACCCAGAGCTCGGCAACAGCTGGCCGGCTGGGCAGTTCGACAATTGTAAAAACAAATCTTCTTAATAAAGGAGTAAAATTTCCCCCTAAAAAAAAGCCAGCCCATGTTTTTATCTTGTCCCGCGTCGCCATTCAAGCCAGCACATTTTTATTTTTCGGTTCAAGATGTCAGCTCAAGAGAGCTCATTTCACTTTTTGATCGCGACAGACCACTTCAGGACAGTTATTTTTTGTTGGAGCTCAATATGCCAGCTCATTTTATTGTTGAATTCTGTCTAGCCCTAAGTACACCTTTTAATTAGCGTTCAATTATAGTTTATACCAAATTTGTATCCGTTAACATAACCGGAAACACGTTTATCACACGTGTGATAGCGATTTATGTTACCCGGAACCGTATTTCTTGCAACGTGGTACAACACGCTCTTTTCTGGTTATCATGAATGCAGACGTGTGTTTTCAAAATGTATTCTAGGGGTTTTCCGATTCCGAGACGCTTAAAGAGATCTCAGATTTTGAATCAATGCCCGTTTTTTATAACGGAATGTGAATTCCGTCTCAATTTATCACTAAAAACCGTCACGGAACCGGACTTTGGGAAATTGTTAATATACCGGGTGAGTCAGGCCACGAGTGAGCCGTTTTCTTTGCAATTCTAAAAATCTTAAAAACTAGAAAAAGGCCTACGTTGTTTGTCTCGCCCGCTAACTTATTAGGTAGTGTTATTGATACCAATACAGTCGGTGCCGAATTATCAGAGATGTGTTCTGCAGCACCAATGATCCAACCTGAGTTGCGTCGTGTACCCCATTCTTGCCTACGCATTCTTCAAGGGTTAATATCTGGTCCTTGCGCCATACTGGATGGCCGCCAATGTGAAATTGAGGGTGACCACTACTGAAAAGTTAACACCAATTATAAGAAATGAACAAGTTTTTATGCTGACATTTCTTTAATTTTTTCCGAAAGTTCGTCGGCATATGTATTTAGCTTGCTATACTTTAGAGCTTTCGTTATGTGACTGAAAACTCATTAATAAAGAGGAACGTAAAAAGTTATCTAAATGTTTATTGGCGGAGTGTTGCAATTCATTTGTTCCAAAATGTATATGAAACTTTTTTTTCTTAAATTAACTACAGGCCCCATGTAACATGGGGATGTGGTTATAACGTCGACCTTAACAACCACCGGACCTTAATGCACTTTAAAAAACTGACTTGACCTTAGTGCACAAAAAATGACTTGGCTGTAGTACAACAAATGTGTAAGACATATGGGAGGGGGGCCTTCCTCGAAAAAAATAACAAAAGATGTTATATATTTATTTACAAAAAAAAACTGAGTTCAGCATAGTGGAAAAACAACCTAATTTGACCTTATAACAGCCAAGTTTTATGAAAATGAACGAAGATTAGAAGCAAGCAAGTTTTGCAAAATCAGATTGTAGTTTATGGAGACTTGGAGTTAGAATATTCGTCAAAGTGTGTATTATACCCATGCAACATGGGTCATGTAACATGGGACATGTTGCACAAGTAACTGTTTCAAACTTCATTATTGTAAAAGCGCACAGTCTGGGGAATTTTTTTCATCAAAATGAAAGACTTCGTCATTTCAAATTGTTTTATTTTGTATTGGTTGCTACCGGCTACCGTAGGATGGAATGCTACTGGTAATAGGTTGTTTGATTGAAAAGTTGAGTTGTTGGAAAATGGATACATGCTGCTGGAAGCTGCCGTCACAATAACGATGCTACTACATGCAAAAATGTAATGATATGTCGGCAAGATAAATATATGCAGAAAACTGATTGGGTTTCCAAAATAGGATATTACAAACACCGGGAACCTAATGCAGTTAGATCCATTATGGAACGGCAACATCCTAACCGTACTGAAACAGGTGTACCGCTTGACCCCGATTGGTACAACATGAAACTGTACATAAAACAATTAAATATTATATGGATTTTAGCTAAACCAATATATCTCGGAAAACGCAGTAGTGTGTGACGTTAAAAATCTTGCATTTTCTTCGGTCATGATAAAGATCACCTCTTCGGTGAAAAATTGACATTGATGCGCTTTAATACACACCACCTGAGGAGTTATTTGACCAAGATTGAGTTATCTTACCACTTTTTTGACCAAAAAGTATCGTGATTTCCAATTAATGTATATTACCATGTATTAAACTAAACGCCCTGGCGGTTTATCTTACCGCTTTTTAAGTGTTTATAAAGGTTAGATAACCCCTCAGGTGGTGCATTTAAAATTGCTGTGCGTCGATTTTGTTACCAGGAAACCCAAATATAGTTATACCTAGTAAGGGACGGTTTGTCAAAACACGTTAGCGCGGCATATTTGACGACCCACTATACCCCTAAAATGGTAGAGCAAAGTATCTGGAATCATATTGACAATATGGTATTATATTTTCAATTTTTGCACAAATAAATGTATACCAGCTGCATGCAATGCCGAGCTAACAAAGCGTACACTGCCTGTTCGGCCAAAGCCCATTCTAAATTTTTATAGGCATGCACGAAAGTATCGAATTAAATCGGAATATCAGCATAGTTATAGACTATCAATTTTGTAGCGCGTCTATGAGTATTTTTTTCATAATTGTGCAAGGCGCTGCAAATATAAATGACATAACCTCATGTTTTCCAACCGACGCGGAATTTCTTCATCGAGGCCCAAGTCGATGCCAGTCTAAATAGTTATGTTAGGTTTTAGTCTTTAGGCACCATCTGACTTTAAGTAATAATATAAAATTCAACAAAGGTATTACTTAAAGTACAAGGGGACCATACTAAGGAGCACTTAGTAAACAAATCCTTGTTATATCAATGTTAAAAGATTCATTTTGAAAAGAGCACACTTTTAGACATTTATGGAAAATTCCAAGATATTTATGAAAAATTTCCAAATAAAAGCTTCACCTAACAAAATGCCAGACCTTACAACCCCACCCATGTTAGTTTTACCCCTCAGACTATCGGGCTTTGACCATATGTTATACAGCATACCCTTCTAACACTATTTTGGCCTCAACGGCGTTTGATTTACCGCGACAGTATGAGGTTCAGCACACGGTATTGAGGGCGGCACCGCAGTCTTCTAACTTATGCGGAAACAAGGATTGTGTGATAGGTTGTCACTGACAACAATGATATTCTATTAAACGTAATTCGTAATTATAACGACCAATAAAAAACCTACCTCCTTCTTTTGGCCCTTTTCAACGTCTTCGTCGTCCATGCAACGCAAAGTTCATGCGCCTAAAATTATTACTTTTAGTCAAATTTTTTTAATGCACAGTGAGTTTAAATAGTTGTATACTTTGGGCAGCTAGCTACCCATATTTTGTCTTTTTTGACCTGGCGCGCGTTAGAATAAATGATATACAATTCTTACTCATTTATCGGACGATTGCTCCCTTTTTGGATGCTTTTTCGGCAAAAAATGGGGCCATTCTAATAGAAAAATGGACCTTTTTGTGACGATGCTCCTTTTTGGACGCTATTTTCGAGAACCGAAAACGCCCGATAAGTTAGTAAGGACTGTACAAAATTTAACCAGTTATCCGAACACCAAAGTCCTCAAAAACTGTAAGATAATTGAATTTTGAATTGATAATTGGGCACGGCGTTTTGTTAGATGAAATTGCAATTTCAATACGTTTTGGGTGAACCCAACTTTGTTAAGATAAGTGATGTTAAGATAACTGGTTAGGGATGTATGATACACTGTGCATCTTTCGTCTACCATAGAAAAAAAATCAATAATCAGACCCGAATAAAAATATTCCAAATTTCTGGTCAATCACAATGCTCAAATGGGGAAAATTTCGGCGGATATACCTTTCGCCACAAAAGAAAAGAACGGTCAGTTTGCTTTTCAACATAATTATGAGCTCAATGACGACAATGAAATCAAAAACGATAATACAAAGAATATACGCGAAGATTTGTAGCGTTTGATAATTACAAAAAAAATTATTTCAGGAAAAAATCTGGCAAAGGGTGATGAAGTTTTGCTTCTTGAAACGCAATTTTCAATCAAATTAAGTCAATCAAGGCAGTTTCACGCAGGAAAAAATGTGTTGTGCCATTATTTCCTTAAATCAGCGGTTAATTACTCAGTATTAATAAAATATAAATTGAATTCAGATTAAATCTTCATTTCCAGATATTACGCGAGTTCTACCATTCTCAATGTTTTTTTTTGCGACTAAAACCATTGAGAATGCCCGAACTGGCGAAATAACTGGAAATAAAGATTTAATAATCTGAATTCAATAAAGAGAAGCTTCAGGAGAATAAAACAAAAATAGAAATTGTATGTTTTTCTCATTGATAACTCTTTGCTGATGTTGACTGCTATAGACGCAAAAATCATACATTTTTAATTTATTTTCTTCTTTGTAAGCCTCGGTACTACAGATCTTTCATACCAGAACTTCTATATAAAATATGGCAGGGTAAGATTTCACAAAAAATAGAGAAACCATATAATTGGGAACAAAAGGACTTCTGGGATCTGAGATTTAATA
>SCLG01000138.1:349608-364662 GCA_004367875.1 Oikopleura albicans
GCGTTGGGAAAACTTCGACCGTTGGCCAACTTTTCCAACACTGCTAGCAACTTAGATACGAAAATGTAAAACGTCAATTCAATGACGTTTGAAAAAACCACAAGAGAAGCAATGATTCATGGCCGATGAGGATGTTAAAAGTGGTAATAAAAAAATATTTACTTTGGATGAAAATCATGGTTTCCATATAGATCTATTTTTTGTTAAATGCGCTTCCTTACGTTTGATGCGTCAAAACAGATTTCATAGAGGAGTAAACTTTATTTTTACTTATTTATTGATAGAATTTCACCTCAAAAATTTATTTTTCAATAAAAAATGTCATATGTGCGAAAATTACGCTTTCATCAATAACTGTTAAAAATTTTAGTTCTGAAATACTCTATTTTCGGCAGCAAATAGTATTTGGCGATTAAAGGAACCTGACAAAAAAAAAATTGGGAAAAAAACTTTGTGTCCCCCCTAATTTGAGGTCGTAGATTACGATTTTATAAGTGAACAAAAAAATTTGATTCCATTTTGATTCCATTTTTTGACGTTCCAAATTGGTAAAAAAAAACGGGTCAAAACGATGCGCGTTCGAACGCGGCTGTGGGCCAAACGGCACACTATTAGATACCCAGTTTTTTTGCAAAAATATTTGCAAATGATGGACAGAGAACGTTTTTCATTTTTTAACAACTCGCAGAGATGACCCGTTGAGGTTAAATGTTGACGTTCAGAATTTACAATTTTTGAAATATCTCAAAATGACTAACAATGGCACGCGCCTCTGTGCCAAACGACACACAAGCAGATACTGATTAGAGTCCCAACATGTTTGCAAAAGCAAAATATTTTTTTGTGTTTTATTAACTCGTAGGGATAAACCGTTCGCGTATATTTTTAACTCGTAGGGATAAACCGTTCGCGTATATTTTTAACTCGCAGGGATAAACCGTTCGCGTATACTTTTGACGCTAAAAAACAATTTTTGACCAATTGCAAAATGACTAGTCATGGAACTCGCCCCTGTGCCAAACAACACACAGTCAGATACTGTGTGTTGGTATGTTTCGCAATTATTTTGACCACAAAACAATTACAATCCGAGCGTTACGCACCTCCTTTGCCGTTTCTAAGTTACGCGGAAAAGTTTGTGTTTGTTTTTACTGAGAAGTTCTTACGGGCTTTGGGTGGTATAAGAATTTTAGTTTAACATAAATTTTTTTTTCAAAATTTATGCAATCGAGGTCAGATTGCGCCCGATTTTGCCATTTTTTGGCCTTTTTTCGCAAACAAAAATTAAAAGTCGTTTTTCTCCACTTTCTGGTTAGAATTTGATTTTCACCATGCCTGGACCAAATGTGCGCTAATTCATGTCGGTTTGATTAAAAAAATAATAGCCAATCCGATGCCCCAGTAAGAAAATGCGAACGATCAACGCACCTACAGTCGAAAGCCGATTTGTCGCGTTTTTGACGCATTTTTACGTATTCAAACAATGAATGGCGTTTGTCGCCCCTTTCTGTTCAAAATTTGATAAACATAGTAGCCAGTTAAAATGTCCATGAACTTTTTGCGTTCTGTTAAGAAAATAATCAAGCTGATTCAATCACCCAATCAAAAATGCGGACCCGAAAGGTACGGAACAATGGGAACAACTTTTGCGCTTTTTAGTAAGTTGTATTTTAAGACATGAGATGTTGTATTTCGAAAAATATTTTTTTTAAGTTTGTATGTTATTTCCGAAATTAGCGTGAAAAATTACCAAAAAGTTGTCTACTTCATTATGACATACCATACGCAGAATGCATTAGAAGCGGTGTACGCGGACCCCTACTGTACGGTGAAAGGTGTTTAGAAAAAAGTGTGGCCATTTTCACCGTACAGTATATAAGCTATATATGATTTTTGTGCCAGATACTTAAGACGATTTCACTTTCGGGCACAATAACTTTTGATCTAGAGGTCATAACGACATAATTTTTGTTTTATTTATTAGGTTAGGAGTAGACTAAAAATTGGTCCAACTTTATGTTATTCCGAGTTTTTTGTTATTTTTTGATCTATGGACCAACCAAGTTTCGACGATGAAGATTTTTGTGCTATTTTTTGCAAATCGTTGGCTTTCGGGTTCTTTAAATTTCAAATTTCAAATTAAAATTCATACCCCCATTATTTTTTTCAGTATGCTAAAGGTGAGACCTTTCGAAGTAAACCTTAACATTTTCCATACTATGTCGCGTTAACGCACACTAAGCACGTAAAGACGAGGGATACAAATTTGTATCGCTGCGGTGAACAAGCACTAGTGGAGCGGCGGAGAACACGGGTTAAATGGAAACTTAATTAGTATCTGAATATATGTCGTTGGGCACAGGTGCCAGTTCCACTGTTTGTCAGTTCAGAATTTTTTGAAATTGTCTTTTTTCAACCTCATAATTATACCTCAACGGTTTATTCCTCCGAGTTAATGAAAAAATACTACCTAAAATATCGCTATTCGTGCAGCATTTTCAATGCACAATTTTTAAATGATTTTTTTTTTTCACCCAACGTTAATAGGTAGATGTACTTGAGGAAAATGGCCTCCAAATGGAGTCCTCAATTACGGTAATTAGGGTCACCAACAATTCCTAAACTTCAATTTACTAATGCGTTTGAAAATAGGAGACACAAAGACATAGTATGTCTGACACGCGAATATTTACTCCCTGGATTTTTGATGTATGTCAACTATCTGATAGACTGGTGACTGGGGAATTCCGCTCATTTTATAGTCGCTTCGGTTCGCCCGAGCGAATGAGAGAACAGAAACGAAGCTTTTAACGTAGGTTTCAGACGAAAAAAGAGCGGAATTCCCTTTTTCAAATTACGGCATTATTTTCTTTTTCTTTATAAATTAAGCCTAATACATATTTTTCTCCATTCTAACTTATTTTTTATAGCTAACAAGAAAAGGCAAATGTAATTTTCGTCTTCTTTTTTTTTCTAAAAGAACATACGCCCTATTGATTACTCGGCCGCTTTCGATAAATTCCTCGTCCTCGAATATTCCGATTAGTACCGACTAACTAATGACTTGATTTATGGGTCATCAAAAATCTCTTTAAAAATTATCCAAAATTTATTGTAAAATATAATAAAATACACCGGGTGCGCCGTTAATGGCCGGAATTCCCACTCGTCCCTTTATCTGGCCGGATTTTTTGGCAAAATTTTCCAGCTACTCCGCCTACGCACTGCGCCGTTATCTGGCCAGAAATTCTCAATGAAAATGTTTTTAATTATTTTTCATTTATTTTTATTTTTTTATGAACTCTTATTTATTAAATTGTTATTAACAATTTATTAAAATAATTTATTAAACATTTTTTAGATAAACCCCCGGCCACTATTTTGCGGCTGACCAACCCAGCACTGCGCATTGGATAATAATTTTGTTAACATCATTGGACAATAACAAGAGAATATTGTTATATTATCTGGCTATTATTACGGAACAAAATATTTTTCGGCGAAAACATCGGCCAGATAACGGCGCACCCGGTGTATAATACACAGGGTGCGCTTATCTTGCGAACTTGGTCCTCGAAAAGTCGCAAGATAAGCGTTTTTAAAAGCAATTAAAAAATCTACGTTAAATGAAACCGAAAAGTACGATGCACAAGAAATTAGGGTCTCAAAGTTTAAGCGCGCTCAGATGGTGCGCCCAAAAATCTGAAAATTATTATTTTTCAGAAAAAAAAAATTGAAAAAATATATGACCGTATTTGTAATAATCTGAAAAGTACGATGCACAAAAAATAAGGCTCTCAAAATTTAAGCGGCAAAAATCTAAAAATTACGATGCACATNTTTTTCACCCAACGTTAATAGGTAGATGTACTTGAGGAAAATGGCCTCCAAATGGAGTCCTCAATTCGGGTAATTAGGGTCACCAACAATTCCTAAACTTCAATTTACTAATGCGTTTGAAAATAGGAGACACAAAGACATAGTATGTCTGACACGCGAATATTTACTCCCTGGATTTTTGATGTATGTCAACTATCTGATAGACTGTATCTACGCCTGATAGATGTGAATTAATTAGGAACACACATGGTCCACATAACTTATGTGACATAAGCATATGGTCCATATCAAAACACATGGAACATATGTTTTAATCTTTTTTGCAAGTATTTAACACAAATGTTTCCACCTGTTATTACAGTCCTCGTCGCGGAAACGGGTGGTTCTCTCGGAAACGGGTTTTTTTTTAGATTTTTTCAATGTCCCCGAAACGGGTGAAATTTTAGTAACAGACTCGAACATCTAACCCAAAAAAAACGCCACAACATACGCCTATGGTTCATAGATAGGGGAATTCCTTTAATTAACTACCTATAGAAGTAACAATCGCGCGGTTATGAAAATTGGCGTACATTTGGCCATGAGCATTTTAAGGTCACAAACAAAATTTTGCCTTCTTCGGCTTCAACCGCTTCGAGATATGGCGGTTAGGACATTTTTCACGATTTACGTTTGTGTTTCGTAAATACGAACCCTGAAGCAAAGTAAAAAAAAAATACTGGTGGATGTAGATCGTTCAGGCGCTTCTGTTGAGACCGGTCAAAATAGGACTAGAAGCATATTATTTCAGAATCGCTTTGGAAAAAAGTACTTGTGACTTGAAAATTGCCGTAGTAAAAAAAGTTTTTCAAGTCAAAAAAGTTATCTCCCAACGGTCCATTCGTTAAAATTCTTAACGAAACTCGAATGATACAACTAGGTTTTGTTTCACAATCTCTAATATAAACTTGTTTTGAAACTGGCATAACCTGGGGGCCGTTCTATGCTACACAGGGTGCGCCGTTATGTTTCACAAAAAATACTTAACATATAAAGATATGTATTTGAGGAAAATATTTTCTCAAAAAAGTGAAATATAACAGCACGGGCGGGAAAAAGTGAAACATAACAGGGTGAAACATAACGGCGCACCCTGTGTATTTCATTTGGCCCTGAACATTTAAGGTCAAAATTTGTTCCAACCGGAAAAATGGCGATGCCGACACATCAAAGGGACTCTTCAGAGTTATAGTAGCTACAGTCTCATACTTTATGACCATCCTCTGTAGATAGTTTTTCAGAAAACTGTATTATAGTTGATGTGGTAACGAAGTGACAGTGAAGGCACGAAGTGACACTTTGCGAAGTTTTTTGGGCAAAGGTGAGCAAAAGTGACGAAAGGAACTGACAATTTTTGACAAAAAATCGGAAACGAAAGTGTCACTTCGTTACCACACGAACTGTATAACGGTTAATGACGTAAATTCAGAAATTTACGATATTCGTACATCTGTAACACTTGCAAATTAGATTAGAAGTTGATTCATTGAGTATTTTGATGAAGTTTTCCTTTTTACCAAGTTTTCATAATACCAGCGGTCCAAAAAACGGTCCCTAGTTTTAGCTAGCAATACCATCTTTAAATATGCTGTCGTAATCTCAATGAAACTGAATTTTTCGTTACGTTTTGTACCCATAAAAATGACACATATAACTTATATGATGTAATATTATTTTAATGATATTAATCTCAAAACCGTTTATATAGGCACCAGCGAGCAAATTACTCTATAATAAACTGTAAACATATATACACTCAAATTAATCAGTTGTCTGATGAACAATTATCCACAGCCGAATGATTTTAGTGAACTTTTAAATTGGTACATTACTTACCAAATTTTAGGTACTTAATACGGTGACATACGGTACTTAAATGGTTCATACGAAGACGCGTCATGACGCAAATTTAAAGAATAAATATGGAGTGTCAAACTTGATAACGAACGGGTTAGAGATTATAAAAAATGCTCTGTCGGTGAATTGCTGTGTATCCAAAATAAAGTTACGATTTTTTACCCTTTCGATTTTTACCTTATTTTTCACATTTTCCTTGAAAGCTGGTTGGTTAAATCACGGTTGTCGAGAATTTATTCCTTTTATCGGCAATAGAGCCGCAGAGATTATTAACAATTCATAGAACCGGTTCGCTTTCAACATTGACGCTCGATATGCAAATTGTTACTGATAAAAAAATTCGCGAAAAAAAGGTGCACCTATTCATCAGAAATATTACGAGTAGTTAATGGAATCGATTTTATGATAACAAGGTCCAAATAGGACAAAGTCAAGCGTTATATGCACTATAGTCTACAGGGCTTGGTTATTAAGTCTTTAACAAAAAAGACCATAAGACTGTAAATATATTTTCAAAAAACCTCGGACCTTATAACCACCTGAACAAATTACTTTTCAAATTATTTTTTATGTTTGATTTGTAAACTGTATTCATCAACAATGTCGCGAGTAATAATGACGTACGTTATCACAAATACATGTTAATCACATACAGTCCTCGTCCCCAAATCGGCAAACCCCAATTCGGCGAGAATACGGTATTCTGAATACCCCAAATCAGCAAGGATTTTTTCAAATTTTTCAATCATCTCAAATCGACAAGTCCTCATTTTTCGCATTAACAGCTTAGTTTAAACTCCCATGGGAAGTGTTTGTATATGGAAACAACCCTTTTCATCGACATGAGGTTAAAAGAACTATTTATAACAATGGTTTTACTTATCTTAATCTATTTAAACATATTTTACCGAAAATATATGATTATTAGGCTTTAAAACGGTCAAAATACCAAATAACCCCGAATCGGCAAGGATTTTGTTTTCCTTTTTGTTGCCGATTTGGGGACGAAGACTGTAGTATTAGACTCTTTTTACACTAGATGTGTTAAACAGGAAACGTCAACCCCTTCTTCCTATTTTTGCGATATCTTTCATTTTATGAGCATTTTCGAAAATCGAAAACAACAATAGGTTGCGCCCCTCGCGAAGGGAACTGTTCCTTGAAAAAACAAATCGATATCTCGAAGATTGTTCGACAAGCTCAGTTTTGAAATTTGGTTTTGCTTGACTATAGCAATTCATATCAGGCCGACCATTAACTTCATTTCTACCCGAAACTTTTACTAGCGAAATATGAGTTTTAGATAGAGCTACCTTCCAGTGACTTTTCGGGTTAATTAATTTCACTTGACGGTATTAAGTGTATTCCAATTGGATCATTTAAAATGGTACATATGTTTGTACTGTGTGAACGTGCGCTGTAATAAGTTGAGTATTTTCGTCTTTTTTTTTTATTATTTCGGGTCAAGCGAGTGAAGAAAAAAATATGAGACCTGTGAATATGCAGCGGAATCAGTTAATATTGATTAATGAAGTTCGCACATAAATAAATCCCTACGGGTAAAAATCTGAGTCTTTATGCCCGAGTTCATGTATAAACTCCTTCATTTATAAAGTTTATCTGTCTCTGAAAACATGTTAAATTAATAAATCACTGAGTTCACTCCCGAGCGATTGTGAACAAAAGAATAATAACCGCCCGGTCAAATGGGGTTCGGGGAAATATCTGCTGACTAGCAAACCAGACTAAATTTGTGCACGCACTTTTTTATGCTGAAAAAATCTGAAACTGCGTTTGAAAATTTGTCTCGGTTAATTCCTTGTTCGTCCACACAGTAATAGCAACTTATATGAGGTCTTTATCTTAAATTAGTGTAACAGGTAATGATTTACACAGGGTGCGCCGTTATGTTTCACGAAAAATTCGAAAAATAGTGAAACATAATGGCCCGAGCGGGAAAAGGTGAAACATAACGGCGTATCATTAAGATACGTATCTTAACGTATAAAGATATGTATTTGAGGAAAATATTTTATCAAAAAAGTGAAACATAACAGCCCGGGCGGGAAAAAGTGAAACATAATGGGGTGAAACATAACGGCGCACCCTGTGTAGTAGATTTTTGTCCCATACATGATTTTCTCTTGCAGACCAAAAGACCTTAGAACAGATAAAATATCCTACCCGTAACATATTTTACAGTTTACGGGGGGGGGGGGTCACTAATGTCGCTTACGAACTTGACTTGAACTTGATTTAAAGTCATCATTAGGGACGTGCTTTATCATGATTTAATTTTACTTTTCAACACTTTACTACCAAAAATATACACTAAAAGATTGTTTTTTTATGTGTGGCCAAATAACGTTTATCATCCTCCTACAACGCCTTGATAAAGGTACAATAAAAGGCTTTGTTGGGGAAATGTTCATAAACAAAGGGTACGGGACGCCCTTAAGGCTAAAGTTTGCAAACAGCCTACTACATACTATTTGTTCAAAAACTAAATTGAAAAATATTTAGTGTTACAACACTTGTTTATACACTAGGTCACAAAAAATGCACAATTTCTAAATCCCAAAGTATTACTGAAGTTTTGTCATGAAATTCCACGGCGTAAATGGACATTTTTCTAGATGCATATTGACAGTAACAATCTAGAAAAAAATAAGATTTTACACAAACAAAAGAAAACCCTGGTGAAAAATATTTCAGTCAACTGGTTCAATTTCATGAAAAACTGTCGTTATCAAAAAAAAAAAATACTACACATACGAATTCATTATTATAAAAGTTTATGATTGGTTTATATTAGTTCAGAAAACGTGTAAGACGAACCTTGGAAATTCTCGTGACTATGTTTTCTGAGTTTTCGCTATTTCTCTGTCTTGATTGTTTTTTATGTCTTCTTTTTCGTGCTTCTAAGTCTCTGGTCAAACGCGGACTACCGCTCAATAATTTCCCCGAGTTTCTCTGGTTTTTTTTTTCACGTAGTAATGTTTATCTAAAAACGGTTGATTTTTGTGTACTTCCTTAAATTTTATGATTTTTCTCTTATTTTCCTTTTTTCTTAATTCGAGTTGATTTTTTTTTCTCTTCGTCGCAAATTCACAAAGACGTAGTTCACCCGAGTTCGGTCGTATCGGGTGCGGGGTGGCCAATGAGCGTGCGCGTGCTACCCACGTGGGCTGCTTACGCAATTAAACTACTTGCTGGGGTCGCCGCCGTGCGATGTGAAAAAGACTTTGAGAAAGGCTTTCGAAGGGGAATGATTTCGATAACACACTTTTGGCCCAGGCTGAACCACGGTAGTGTTTTGTATTTTTTTTTTGCTGTTTCCTGGCGATATGATAAATTCACAGTGTTTGCAATAATGCGAGATAACTCATTCAAGTTCACATTGCTAATGCTGATAATGTGTGATTGCCTAGGACCAAGTCACCGTTTTTTTTTGTCACTGGTACAAAATGGGTTTCTAAAATGCCAGCCCCCTAGTAAAGCCATTTTTATAAAGAGCTTATAAAACTTATTAGGTGAATTCAGAAGATGAAGAAAATAGTTTGCACTTTGTGTATCAAGTTAGTGCCAAAAAAAGATTTTTTTTTGGCACTAATTTGGTACAAAAAGTCTAAACTATTTTCCTTATCTTCTGAATCAGTTTTATAGGCTATTTATACGCCCTATTTATAAGATAATTTATGGCCCACGGTCAGTGTTGCGAAAATGCGAGGACCGCTACCGACGGCCGTCCCAACCGCTCGACCGTCCAGCGCTTGTCGACAAAGACCGGTCGTCGACGACCGCTACCGCTAAGTTTTACCCATGAACGTCCGCGCGACGCTACCGCCAAATTGGAGGATTTTCGGAACACTGCCCACAGTTGAATTGCCTCCGTTTTTTTGTTCATGACTCGCGAGCGCCACAATTTATTTTAAAATTATTGGTGGTTTTTTTATATGACAGTAAATAATCATTTTGTGGCAAACAGAAATTTTGCCACTCGGTAGAACCTATTTTTATTACTCATTTTTTGTCACAATTTAAATGGTCAAAATATTTTTCATATTGTGATTTGTTTTGATTCATTTACGTATTTTTAAGGTTACAAGTTCAGAGTTAGAATGGAGTCATATTTTACGTACATTTACGTGACTCAGATCAGGTCAATACAGCAACGAACTTTGGCTTATGCGAAGGAAAAATAAATGCTCAATATATTTTATGTGATGACTCATCAGCAACTTATTTCCCTATGGGCAACTCAGAACAACATTCATAGGCTGTTTGATGAACATATATATCTGATACGGTTTAATTTCCAAGTTGGAAGTTGTTAAATAATTTGAGTTTGACATCTCACGTATTTACACTGAGACGTATTTGTACTAAGACAAAGAGAGTCGATTTATTTTAAATGTAATACTGGTGTGGGTCGTTAGTTTGTCGACGGGCTCGACGCGGGTCGTACAATAAAATTGTAGTTACAGATACACTTTTTTTTCCCACGCCAGTACAAGTAAGACGAAAAATCCGGAAAATCCGCCTAAAAAACCTTCCGAAAATTTGGAAGCCGGTTTATGTACTCAGTATATGTGTAACGGGTATGACTCATACCGTATGACTGTAACACAGTACCAGGAAACACAGTACCAGGAAAATCGCGCCGTGCACAAACTTTGTTTAACAAAGGCAAAAAACTTGGAGACGCTTTTCGTGAGTTTCATATGGGCACTTTCTAATTTGGGCATTCTCATTTGCATCTTGGATGTTTCCTGATTTCTTGTCATTTGTCAATTCTGAAAAATTCTCTTTATTTTTCGATTCTAGTTAACCAGTGGACTCCGTTAAGCGATTTTGTCCCATTTTGGGACAATTTTTTTCTTAAAAACGCTCTCATTTCTTACGATCAAGAGATAAATTGATGTGCAAGTTGGCAACGTGTAATGTAGTGCGGAGACGCGTCATGGCGTGCCGTGCGGAAACTACGGCTTATGTACAGTGCGGCGACATTCTTCTGATTTTTATTTCTGGTCATTTTATTGTTTTCGCTTGCGTTGAGCAGTTTGGGGATGTGTAGGTGCTAATTGGTTGCTAAATGTTGACCAGCAAAGGTAACCATCCCACCGTAATATATCACATTGGCGGATCAGTCGAACCGTTATACGCCAGTCTTGGAAGGGTTAGGCGTTGGGAAAAATTTGAGTGTTGGCCAACGCTTGCGTTGGGCGTTGAGGAAATTTGGAGCGCTGACCAACTTTTCCAACACTGGTAATTCGCCAATTGAAATATGGACAGTTTCAATTATTTCACGCAATTACCACACTAGAAGGGTATTATCGCTTTCCGGAAACGGTTTTTGTTGCCAACTATCTTATCTTCAAAACTGATTTTGAAATAACGTCATGAGTCATGACCCCAAAGCTTCACGATTTTTTGAGTAACAAATTATAACGATTTTGGAGCAGGCCCTGCTCAGCAGGCAGTGTATTTTTTTAAATTATCGGTCATAATGATCATAGCTTACATGAACTGTCGGAACCATGAACCTATAAGGAGTAGGCTAAATGAAAAAAAAAACTTAGGTCATACAGTTTGATGCGCAGAACAATGTTTCTTAATTTAAATTCCAATTCGAAACCCTATGCGGTGCCATGACCATTTTTCACAGAAACTCGAATATTTTCGGTTAACCAATATGGTTATGTCTAGCTTTTTCCGAAAATATTTTTTTGAAAAATAATTTCTTTCGGAAAAATAATTAGTGTCAATTACCATTTCTAATTTCTATGTTTCAATTTATCAAATTGTCAGTGACAATTTGTCACTAAAGAAGTCACTAAAACATTAATTTTTTCGAGAAATGGAAAACAACTGTTCTAATTACGAATCTGCGGGCCCACTTTATATGTACTCTTTTTTCCCTAAATCGCACATTCTTGAAAATGCAATAAATGCGAAACGTGTTAACAAAAATCCGTCTGAATTAAAAAAAATAAATGTCTCAAAAAGTCTAGTTTTATTGTTTAATTTTAGACCAATTTAAAGGGTTGTTACGCATTAATAAAGAAAAATATGAAAATTGGGGAGCTCGAGAAAGACCCATTTAGGATAAAACGATAAACCACATGCGATTAAAGTGTATAAAACATACAAATAATACGTAATCATGTCTAACAGGTTGCCAAAAAGAAAATGTCGCGCATGATCACAGAATGATCAAAACGATTCTGTACCATCAACTAATGACAGGCGGGTTTTACAAAATTGTGTACAGATGGGAATCTTAAAAAAAGCAATGGTAAGGTTATCTTGTACGAATTTATTTTGTTAGGACACATGAATGGATCCGATTTTTAGGGATGGCAACTTATAGTAAATTGCCAAGGTGAAAGCGATTTTGGCAACCATTTTGCAAAAGTTGTATTTTGGCTGGTTTTGGCCACTAAAATGGTCGCCATGTCCTGTCTAAAACACTATTTAGCGACCATTTTGTCGCCAAGTCATATTTTGAATAACACTTGGCGACCAAATGGTCGCCAAATGATGTTTTTAACAGGCATGGTCGACCAATTTTATGATCGCCAAAACTCCCAAAAATACCCCCCACTCCAGAAAAATAAATAACAAACCAGAGTTAAACTAATTGTATACACCACGGAGGTGGTCATCAGACATACATACCGTATTTGAGTGGGGGCAAGGGCATTTTAGTAATACCCCCCAATCGATTGGTTGATGGGCACACTTTACTAATAAGTTAAGCCCTACACGTCGGGCCGACATCGATCTCCAACTAAGCCAATGTGCGATATGCTGTAATCTACGCATCCCACCCTTGCCAATGTTGAATTGAAAAATTTTCTGATTAAATTATAAGATGCGATTTGTGATACACCAGTCTCCTACACTGAAATAAATGTCATCTGAATTCTCAGTTTTTTTTTTATTTTGATGTAGAGACCGATGAATATAAAACACAAAATTAGACTTGCATGTGAAAGAAATGGAGTCATCGTGTACGACGGCCACATTGATGATATCATTTGCATTCTCGGCTCACTCTGAGAGAAAGACAGCATGGGGATCTGCGGATAAGAGTCTAAATATTTTCCTAAATGTTATGTGTTTTAATGGGTCGGACTTTTTGACTACTTTTTTGAGTATCTTTTTGAGTACTTTTTTGTTTTAAACATGTTTACCTTATAAATCTTGAACAGTTTGACACGCTCTGTTGTTGGGAAAATACTGATTTTTGTTTGAGAAGGTCGAAAAAAATCTTATTATGTCATTTTGGCGGAAACCGGATACTTTTAATTTCATTTTACAGTCTGAGGTAAAATAACGCGCTTCTCGTTTTTTCAGGTTTCAAGCCTATTAGAATACAAAATTTGAAAAAGTGCGAGTTCACATTTTATTTTCTTGAAATGTTATCCACAGTTGTAAATCTTTTGTTTGTATACCCAACATTATTACAAATAAAATTTTTAACTCATTGAAAAAAAAAGTGAGAAGCATGTTATTTTAACTCATACTGTAAGCATTAAGGTAAGGCATCTCATGATTAAAGAGAACACCGAGTGTGTGTTCTAGAGAAAAATGCGTCAAAAAGCGCAGCCGGGCGCGCCCCTGGGTAGTACATCCGGACGCGCGGCAGTTGAAGGAAATGGAATAATATAGTATTTCCATTTACATAATTTGACAAGTGACTACCGGCGCGCGGCGGTATCGGTATCGGCGGCATCGGTTTTAAAAACGTCATTCCTTTAGTTTTAAACCAATTTTTCGGGTTTTTGGTTACCCGAACCTTTTTAATTTACCACGGACAAAATAATAATTTTTCTCTAGATATTTTATGCATTTGTTATAATCTTCGGTGAAACAATACATGCAAATCACCTACGGACTACGCTTTTATATTTAATATAAATTAATAAGATGAAACCGGGTGCCTATTCCAGTACATAAACCTTTAGTGATGTAACATTAGTGGAGAGAGATCCTAGACAATGGCTGTGTTCAATCTGATTGAATTACTGTGTATGAATGAAACGTGCATGCTTACTTACATTTTAAGATTTTATATTTAAGGCCGATTATGGACTATCTCCACTACTTCCAAATAGGTTTCGATTTGCAGCTGGACAGAAATATAAACGAAAATTAAATAACCTGTTTCTGAGCAATTCGTTTTTTAAAGCTCGATTACAGCCGAAAGAGAGAAAGAGAAGGGCCGCCTTTATAAAATGAATGGTGGCGAATGGTTTGAACGCCAACATTTGGCTGCCTAAAATGGCCATTATGGAGGTAATTTAAGGGATTTCCCAATTTCATTTGGCTGTTTTCGTGGATGAGAAGGTTAAGTAAACTTATTGAACTAGAAATTTTGGATGCCCGTTAGTTACGTTGGACGGGCCGGGACTAACAAAATTGTGTAAAACACTGCCTACCGAATTAAGTAAACAGAATTCAAGTGAATTACTGGGTGGTTCAACAATGAATCAACCGGAGAAAATTTTAGTACGCATTTTTATATTGTTTCAGCATAAAAAGTGCGTGTAAAAAATTGCCCCTGCTGATTCATTGTTGGACTACATGGTAACAATCTGGCCGCGTTAAATCTAACGTCTACGCTCTACCTAAGTGACGAACTTAAAATATGAAAATGCATACAAAATTAAATACACATGTATTACGCAATAAAACACAGGTCTTAAAATGCTTCATCTATTACACATTTTAAACGATTATTTTTGATACTGAAATGTTTTAAAATTGTTCGCCAGTCGCAATCATGGTTCAGTGGACTTATGTTTGTACAGTCAGGTACCTCTTAAATGTGTACAAGAGTAAATTGTTCATTTGCACCTTGATCTATTTTCTGAAAACATCGTTTGAAACTGCTTGTAATGCAGTTGTGTAAGTTTGGAGACGGCATAAGATAAAAAGAGAATTTCTTGCAATACATTTTGTAATGTAATTGATTTTGGGTTGATCGGCAAATCGGGAGTGTGAATTCGGGGGCGAAAAACGGCCCGGTTAACGACCTGGGAATGAAAGTTAACTGCGTTCTTGACATAACATTCATCGTAGTTTACTTCACCCCGGTCAGTCCCGATTGTACTCGCACTCGATCTCATTTTTGAGCGCAGCAGCGGGCGAGTCGGGGCGACTCAAAAATAAAAAAAAACGAATTTTAACGCGATTATGAGCGTGCTGATTATAAAGAGAACATTATACCAATACAGTCCTTCACCATTTATCGGACGTTTTCGGTTCTCGAAAATAGCGTCCGATAAATGAGCATCGTCCGATAAATGA
>SCLG01000138.1:365181-378457 GCA_004367875.1 Oikopleura albicans
AAAAACAAATCGAATGAGCTAAGTTTCATGATTTTGTGATGTCTAGTTCATTTTCTATGATTTTTTTTTATTTAAGACTTTTTTTCTTTCTCATCATAATAATGATAGTTATGATTGAATTTTTAACATTTTTTTTAATGTGTTACACTTAGAATTTTTCAGTGAATATTTTGAGACCAAAAAAATCACCCCATGCAGTACTTGTTATCTTAGTTTAAACCATTCGTTCCGTTTTCTGGTCCATTTTCGAGGCCAACGTTCCAGGAGAAATAGTCGTTCCCGGAATATAGTCGTATGTCAATAAAAACGCCATCAAATTTTTTTCATTGGATCAGTTTTGAAAAGGATAGGAAGGTTACTTAAACCACAATATTGATATCTATGTTGAAAAACCTAGTATAGTCGAAAAAATCCTGAGGGCCTGAAAAGACCAATATGGTCTAAGCCTACATCACAAACAGTGAATCCATCTTTGAATATACTGGATGCAATAAGTTATTATCCAGAAATAACCAAAAATTGAACCTATACAGTTCTGTTTCTACCAGTGTTCCGAAAATGCGACGAACGCTACCGACGCTACCGCTAAATTTCAGGCATCGACGTCCGCGTGACGACCGCTACCGCCAAATTGGGCGGTTTTCGGAACACTGGTTTCTACAAAACTGTATGATGACCTTATTTTTTCTGCAAGACATTGTTAAAAATAAATAATCCACACATAAAAAAGAGGTGTCTGACTGTATTACAATTTAGGTTTTCTGAAACGATGAGGCGATTCTGGAGTCGAATCGCAAACCCGTCTCACTTATAACGATCGGTTCCGCGTTTGAGCTGCGCAAGTAACATCAGTCATTGCTATTTCCAGCATGACAAATCGCATGTATCAGGTACCCCGGAAATTTTGTAATCTAAATTATGACCGATTCAACGAAATTTTATTTTGTGGACATTCTAAAAGTACTGAAATTGACGTCAAACTATGTTGACATGAATGATTTTTTTCTCATCAACAAAAATGGTCTCTATTTGTAAACATTATACTTTATGTGGCATTATGTAACATTATGTAGCAAGGTTATGCTTACATGCAAATCTAGAACGGGCCGGTGAGCTTAACCCTCTATTATATTTGTGAATTGCTCCCCGTCCTGCATGATAACTAATCGCCGCCTTAATCTTCTTATCCAAGTTTGTAAATTTAAACTTTAATGCGCATATTTAAATCAATCTCTGGTTAAAATTTGTTAACCTTAAAAACTCCTTTTTAACAGTCATGCGCATATTGGGTAGCTAGCTACCCTGTAATGGGCTAAATCAGACGTTGACACCCTAAGTGTCAACTGTCGGATAGTCCCGGCAGAGCACTGCTCTGCGGCTCTTATTTACAGAGCACTATTGTAAACATTTACTGTACTCTATATAAGATCTGTTCAGACTGACATTGAGTCAGTCGGTCCATGAGTAGCAATACATGATAACACTTATAATTATAGTTGTTATTATTTAGTACTGCAACTGGTGACTGAAGTGGGATCGACTCAAACCCCGAAGTATTTTTATGTTAAAATAAATCAGACATGAGATTATCAGGAACGAAAGTTCTAGTTTTTTGCTACACCAATATAGCACCTATACGGACAGCGTCTAAATAAGTTATGTGATTACAACTTACGCTTAATAAGTCTACAACATGCTAGTTGCGCGGAAGGTGATGGTTAACTACGGTTAGCATAACGTACGTTTATGAATGTACGGAAAAATACGTGGCAAAAACTTTGATAATGTCATTTTCTGAAGTTATTGTTAACACTCTGAATTTATTAATACAACTAAAAAGCTTTGATAATGCACTTGAAACAGCACAAAAAAAACATTTTAGCTGAATATGATCCCAACTTCTCTTTATTTAGATAAATTTTATTTGCAGACACACAGTTCAGACATTCAGTTTTAAATTTTAGTCCTTTTTTCAATCCAAAAATCTAATTTTTTTTTGTCGTAAATATGTAAGGAAAAAACTTTGTATTTTATGATGAATAAAGCTAACGAAAGCTGATTATGAAATCATGAATATTTATTTTTTCCGTCATTTAGACAACTCTTAAACGCGTGCCATAGAAGCACGTATGCACTCAATTTTGTTAACACATTGCCATTTTTTATAGTTAGAACACTCAAGTTAAAAAAAAAATCTGTTATATTCTGAGATAGTAAGGGCGTGCGTTATAAGCACTTATTTTTTTTATTGGGAAAATGAAGGTTCAACGCCAACATATAATATCGATTTACGAATTTACTAAAATGATCAAAAATAGGGTTAACTTGTGTTTCGGAAAGGATACGAGTTTAGCACCCAAATTGGCCCAAATAGTTAGAATAAATTATTTTTCCCATGAACTTGACCGTTAACGTATTAAGTAAATAAAATGAGAAAATGAGCAACGTAAATTTAGAAAACATTTCGACTTCGAAATACATATTTTTTATCAAGAGAAAAAAACGAAATTTGAAATAATCAAAAGCCAGATTCCGATTTTTCGTATGTTATTAATTTAACAGGGTGAGCGCCAAGTAAAGCTAGGTTTTATTTCGAAAAGGGAAAAAATTTCACCGTCCTGTAAGGACTCCTTCTGTATAACTAAAATTGATCCTTTTTTTCATAAAGTCAGTGACCGAGTCTTATTGTAAGAGCCATAAATTAAGACCCCTAATTTTGCCTTGTCTCTAGTAAAGATTTCCTTTTTAAATTTTTTTTTTGGTAAACTATTTGACCATATTACCCTAACGAGCCGTGAATAGAAGAAAGTGAAAAAATAATTTTGACGCAAATTTTTAGTTAAAAAAGATACGCGCTTAATAGCAATGAAGGATTTGACCAAATAGAAACCTGTCGTCAAAACTTTTAAAAACTGGGCTAGTTTAGTGGTTTAAAACTGGGCTGAGCAAAGAATGAAAGAATTTATAATATATAAAAATAAAACGCGACCGGATGTGACCGGATGTGGCACCATCGTATGAAATCGTGGTAAAATTTATATGGAAATGAACGATTATTGTGAGAAAATACTAGTATAAAAATAATAAGTCTTAAGACCGTACGCGTACAGAGACCGGCAGTCGACAGCCGGATCTCACTTTGAAACCCCACTTTTATTTTTGAAATTGCCGCGCTTAGGCGAGTAAAAAACGAAGAAAAAACCTTGTAAATAATTTTATAGACAAAAATAAATTGAAAATAAAAGCGCATTGTGCACAAATGCGGACAAAATCGGGGTGGAGATGGAAAACCTAGGTCAAAACATTAATATAAAATGAAACTGCAGTAAGCCACAAGAAAACGCCACACTGAAACACGAAAAAAAATTTTTTGAAGAACGCGAATATAACGATAATTGCTCAGTCCAAGTTTAAAACTTAAGGTTTAAAATTAATTGTAAAACTGATATTTGAAGACACAAAATGAAATTTTTTTTTTTTCAAATAAGTAAACGATAATTTGTTTTAACAAGTGGTCAAAAAGGTTAGAAGGGTCAGAAAACGTAACAAAATTGACCGAAGTTACGAATTTTTCAAAACGCCTAGGGGCGGTAGTGAAGAGTCTATTCATATATACAAATTTAGTCAAAGGGTATAGCCTTATAATTTTTCTATTCACGAGTTAAAGAGAAAAAACCTTATAAAAAAGTCATTTTTTTTTTGTTAAAACAACAGGAATTTTTGTTTTTTTTCGAAACAGCGAAGGGACTGTAGTAGAGGACTACCTTACATTTTATTATGGGTAAACATTATTTTTTTTCGTTAAAAGTAGGCCGGAATAGGTGTATTAGCTGAAAGGTTATGGAATATAACTTAAAGACTAGATGCCTTAAAAAACGCACGGAATGGGCGCATGGAATTGATCATAGAAATGACGCATTATTTCGACAAATAAGTTCAAGGTGAATTTGCGCATCTAAAATAAATATTGGCGAATATAAAAAAAATGAGACTCACTTTAGATCTAAAAATGAAATGTAATTTTGATGGGTTATAACTTTTAAGCTTATTTTAGTTAAATTTGATAATTCGATTTGTATGATTTCAAAGAAGTTCAACCACATGGTTTTGTTTTAATACGCTGTAAGCATACAAGGTTCTACTTAGTACTTTTTTATACTTAAAGTTACACTACGAGAGTTCGATAAAAAGTTTATGGAAAAAGGTTTCGATGTTTTCAATTTTTATTACCATGCAATGTTTCATACATTACTAAAAACATAGGTTAACTGCAAAATCTAAACATGTGTGGCAGCTGAATCTGCTCAATAATTAAAAACAAAAAATTTCATTTTGACAAAATCAGGCAAGAAATAATGAGAAATTGGTTGCGTATTATTAACATTAAAAATGTTTCGTGTATTGATAAAACTTTATTTAAACCAACTTTTTAGACTCGACTGCCCAGTTGAGCATTTTTTTTTTGAACGAAATTAAATTTACGTGACAGCTTACAAGTGCACATTTTCAAGACCCAATTTTTAGAATATCATTTTTGAATTATGTTGTGTTCAGTTTATCAGGCCGAACTTCAAGATACAATTTTCCAGTTTTTTGTTTCAAACGATGAATTTAATTGATTATGAATACTAAATAGACTCGAAACGTCAAAATTTTTTTTTAATTTCATGTTTCGGTTAATTACTCCGAATACAACAATTAAGGTTTTATAAACGGTTATAATATTGCACAAACCGTTGCTGGTAGTAAAAATAAAGAACAAATATTGAAAAAAAAACGCCGTTTTAGACACTTTATGACACTTTATGACGACACAATACGCACGCTATTTTCGAAAATCAAAAACGTCCGTATTGGAAGTACCACTCATAATTTGCTTCCTTCAACCATTATCCGTATCAAATTTAGTCTTACAGGGAAAGAATTTGCGATTTGAATTCGATAAAACGTAAAGTTGTTTTTGAAACCAGTTAAACAAAAAAAAAAATGAATTTTGAATTTTATATGTACCATGATGAGCGACTTTTTTGTCGTGCACTACTGCTTAGTTATATAATTTCCTAATTGAGATTTGTAGTTGAACAAAAATGTATTTTATTTTAATTGTTTGCAAAAAAAAATCGTTATTTATGTACACAAATCAGTTTTTTTCTAAAATAACTTTAAAAAAAATAGAACGATATAGAAAAACTTATTTACAATCTACTGTTTAATCAACTGTTTAATCTACTGATATTTATTGATGGCATCAAATTCGACCAAACCGAAAATTTGCCCGGAAACTCATGCTTAAAAAAACGCAATAGTGACATGATTTGACGTTCGAGCAAAATCTGAACCTGTATAAATACATGCTATCAATCGAGAAGCAAACACGATATAAAAATTACTAAATTATCAAAATTCGAAAATGGGTTACAAGAAAAAACTTGACGACGATGAACGGAGAAAGAAAATGTTATGCATGATTTGAAGCCTAAAAAAAAAAAAAAAAATTTGAATCGATTACTGTTAAAATTGTCTACATCTTTATTTATCCAAATTACTCTATCTTATGTAAAAAAAATTCAATCAAAATTTATTTTTTCGACAAAAGCATTTTCCAAACCGAATTATAATGCTTAATTCAAGTAACTCCCTTTCTCCTTTTTTTCGAAAAAAAAATAAAAAGGGGGTGAGATGTAATGGGCTAAATCAGACGTTGACACCCTAAGTGTCAACTGTCGGATAGTCCCGGCAGAGCACTGCTCTGCGGCTCTTATTTACAGAGCACTATTGTAAACATTTACTGTACTCTATATAAGATCTGTTCAGACTGACATTGAGTCAGTCGGTCCATGAGTAGCAATACATGATAACACTTATAATTATAGTTGTTATTATTTAGTACTGCAACCCATTTTCACTTTATTTCTAAATAAAAATAGAACGGCTTGTGATAATAAAAAACGGACAACGGATTTGAAATCAAAATTTTTTTTTCACGTTTTTATATGGGAGAAAAATATTTTTTTTTAGAAAATTGTTTTTTTACGTTTGGGTCCGTGGAGGACGAAAGTTAAGATTGAAAATCAACCCAGTAAGAGAAAAAGAACAGGGCTTCAAAATAAAATAATAATCAAACAAATCCGTTCATTGTTTGGCGCGCTAGAGCAAATTGGGTAGCTAGCTACCCCAGATGCGCATGAGTCATGCGGCATGACTGTTAAGACTTAAGTTCATAAAAAATTGATTTTCTCCTTAAACTATGCAGGGGCTGCTAGTCTTGTTTAACATACACCGTCTGCGCATTAATCCCGCAAGTTTGAGAAAAAACCTGGCGGATGACTGCCTAGGGTACCAGATAACCCCGCATGGTGCTGGATAATTGCGCAGTGCGCAGAAAAAGTGAAAAAAGTTTTGGGGGAAAAACCTGCCGGATAACATCACGAGCGGGCCAACCTGTCGGATAGCTGCGCAGGCGTTGTAGCTTGTGCTACTATTAGAATAGGATTTTTTGACGATATACCGTATGTTCGTGCTCGGACTTTAGCAACTGTCGGGACATGACGTATGCTTTGTAACGCTATTCTACCATTACCATATGAGCGCTACCATGCGGTACGTTTGAAAGTTGTTAATTCTAATAAGCCCGGTAAGAACTTCTTACTAAGAAGTACATTTCATTATATTTTGTTTTCTGAAGCAATCCAAGAAAGGCTTAATCTACCGACCAAAGTTCATATTGAAGGTTATTTAAGTTATGCTTTATACGGATTACGACGGTGCCATCTAATGTAATAGCACATTATTAATCTTTTAATGGACTAGTCAGATCTATTGCGGGATAACATCTTACTGCCCTTCTCATAATCTTTAAAACTGTAGGAATACCGGCCCGAGCGATAATTTAATCGACTAATCTGACTCGGACTAATGAAACTACCGAGTAATCCAAATGCTTGAGACGTCGCCGGAGACAAAACAAAATATACATACTCATTGTGGCTGGCCAAGTCAGAACTTTTAGCGATATTATTTTTTTTTTGGATCATAGAAGTATTTTTGAGAACAATTTGCTTAGAGGAATAAATGATAACCATGTACAAAGATTATTTGCAGCTGCCCGAGACTCAGAAGTCCAAGTTTAAGTCAGTTAAAGGAAAAAGGACTTATAGAAAACGGTTCCACGGAAATGAATGGAGAAGTAGAAATTATTGAGATAAGATAAATTATTCCATTTTTATTATTGTGTACAGGGGGCGCATCTAAAAAATACTGAAATGTGCGAAACAGAAGCTTTTTGTATTCACCTTACTCAGGATTTGAAAAATTGCAACTACACTGCTTGAGGATTTATCAGGCCACTTTGCCCGCTCGTCTGCTTATCAGACCACTTGTGTTCCCAAAATTTTTTACGTCTAAGCCGCCCACGCACTGAGGGTTTATCAGGCTACCTAAGGGTTTATCAAGCCACTTGGGATGTTAGTTTATACCCGCGAATGAGTTTATCCGGCCAATTTCCCGCTTGTCGGGTATTGCGCAATATCAGCTCGTGCGCTTATCAGACCACTATGTTTAACACATTTTCCAGCTATGCCGCCTACGCCCTTGGGGTTTATCAGGCCACTTTGGGAGGCAAAAGTGAACTGATAAACCCTCAAGCAGTGTATAGCAAATTGAGACATTCAAGTACACAGGGTGCGCAGTGTACCGTCATGATTATTTTTATATATGAAGCTTAACTGGCTCAAAAGCTACATAAATCTGCGTAATGTATGATTGTACATTATTTTGCATAATGTATACTGAACATGTTTATGCATAAAGTATATATATAAGTATACATATTTGTACATAATATAATATTCCTCAAGCCATATATGGCCATATATAATCTTCCAATCCATTTAGTTATACGTAGTATAATATTAAGCAAGGGGAATTAGTCTTACTTTTGACTACAAGTCAGAAACTTCCTCGATCTCGACTAAATCATCATTCTTTATCATTGTCTATAAATTATATAGGTTATTCAGTTTGTACTTTATACCGATTCAACCCGTTTTGCAATTGCAACATTTGACATTCAATTTTTGAGCTACATCAAATTAACATAACAAATCAACCTATAAGTGTTGCCACAAAGCTACTTATGAATAATAATTTAAGGATATGTCCAAAAGGTTATCTGGCTCTTGGTACGAATCCTATTATCAGTCGATTTCGAGACGGTAATTTGGCCGATTTAAAACGGCCATTTTCATTATTTATAAATCTTTAATGCGTAGATACCTTTTTAATAAGCATACCGTTCTATTAATTTATATAATAGAAATATTATTTTACGCAAAAGTGATATTGAATAGTATTGAAAAAGAATGTTCAGTCGGTTTTAATGGCTACAAAGTACACGAATAAAGTTAGTAATTTGCTCCAATTTTAATGTCTTGATTTTTTTTGTCTGAATTTTTAACGACGTTTTCATTTTTTTTTTGTCATTTTAGTTCACCATGTAAAATACCAATTTTAGAGGGTTTTTTTAGTTGCGAGATTTTGTTGCGAGATCTTTTTTAGTTACGAAATTTTTTGTTGCGAGATTTTTTTAAATTGCGAATTTTTTTAGTTGCGAGATTTTTTTTGTCGCGAAATTGTGTGGTGAAGCAACCGTGGAAGAATTAAAAAAAAATACAAATTGTTTTAACCTTCGAGAGCAGATGTATAAGACCTTGCCTAATAGACAGGTTTCGCCACATTTAGAATCTCCTAAATTAGCTCAAAATCTGGTATGGTCGTATTCTAAAATATAACATTAGGATAAAAATTGATTTTCAGAAGCTCCGACTTGACGTAATTCTATTTATTTAAACAATAGATTTTACGGGCAAAATCTCAACCGATCCACTCAAACAATTATCTAGTTTTTTTTTCTGAACCAACAGTTGCTTGGCAGACGTTTAAGGTTTGATTTTTCTTTGTTTAAAAATCAAAACAGGGCAAAAATATGCTATTCGCAACAATTATGAGCGAGGTTTGTCAGGACAACCGAGAAATAATTTGTTTTAGAAAGCAAAAGTTAGACCCAACCGAATACAGTTATGGGTCTCTTGGTGTGCATTTTCCATTCCCGAAAACCTTGCAGAGCCAGAGAGATATGCACATCGAGAGAGACATGCACATCGAGAAAGAGACATTGCTAAATGACTACTTTTAGAAAAAGGGAAAGTCTTTCCGGCTCGCTAGACCACTTAAAAGATCCTTTTCTACAGAATTCTACTTAAGAGCGCGACAGGAGCGGTTTGAGGACAAATGACGGACCGAAAAAAGAGATTAAATCATCTTTCTGGAGTTTATCGGACAAACAAACAGAAAAAAAAATCTAGGCAGCTGGATTAAATTTATAAGCAATACAATCGTGGTTTATTAACCTATTTTTCCCGCACACGGAAAGACAACTAGTCAACAACATACAGTTGTATTTATATCATTTTATTGCATCAATCCTAAAATAACAAAAAAATGGTTACTTGCGAGGCAGCAAGAGACTTTAAAGGAGAAATGGTAAGGTTCATGGAGAATTTAATTAGATGATATAATGGTTGATTAGAGTCATCTGATTTTTTTTTGACTATAAAGATTCCGAACATCGTGCAATTTATAGCAGTCATGCACATTATGAAGGTCAGTTTAAGCATGAAAGTCCTTATGATAACAATTTGATGATATTCAAAATTGCTGAAATAATATCAACATTTTCCAAGCTGGACCCTGCAAGAGCTTTGGTGGTTTTTATTTTAGTTTGCACCAATTTTGCTATTGATTTTTCTACCTTTAAAAGTAGGCTACGGAAAAAATTTGAAAAATCCAAGAAAAGATTAAGATGTCTTCCAGTTCACTACGTCGCTCGATTTTTCATTTTTAACCCTGAAGAGCGTTAGATTATTTATCGCAAAAGCCGTCGATTTTCATAATGTATTTTTCAGTATGACACGATGAAACGCGGGAGCGAAAATCTATATCTTTGTAATGTATTTTCGCTTGCCACGTCGCAATGCGAGGTACTGAAAAATACATTATGAAAATCGACCACTTTTGCGGTAATTAACCTCAGGCGTTCCAGGAGTTAAAAATTTCAAATCGGGCGACGTAGTGAACTAGAAAAGGTGTTTACCTACATTTTGAGTTTTTTAATTTTTTTCGTACCCTATTTTTAAGAGTCGAGAAATCAATAGCAAAATCGGTGCAAACTAAAATAAAAACCACCTTTGTATTTAGGAATAAATCTTTATATCGTCGTACAGTAAGTGTACTCCAATCTAAGGAGATATGTTTGCGCATCTTAGATGCGGCATCTACCGGTTGAGTTTCATGAAAATTGGCCGCGCGTTTCTAGATTTTTTGTAAATTTTTCTTTCGGGAGAGCGGGCGATAAAAGTAAGAGACACCCTGAGAAATCAACCGAAGAAATCTACAAACACTCTAGAATCGCTCGGCCGATTTTCATGAAACTCGGCCAGTAGATATAATAAAAACGAACTCAAAATGAGTAAACTTCGGAAACTTACTACATCTGGACATAATATGACAATTTGTGATACGGTGCACCATTATACAGAAACCCTGATTCTAAATGAATGCCCTTTACTCTTCATTTTCCTCGTCGTAATTTTTTGCTATGTAGTTTTGTTATGTACTTATGTTAATGCGTCTCTAATGACAATCTTTATTTTATATTTGAGAAAAAGCATCCAATGGGATTAGCTATTGCCCTCTGATATACACCGGGTGCGCAGTTATCGGGCGGGTTTCGCGACAAAACAAACCTTAATCGGGCGCCCTATAACTAGGGTTGCCGAGCGAAAAATCAAAAATTGTCGCAGGGAGCTGAAATTTTGCATGCAGGTGTAATTTTTGTGGACTTAGATGATGCTGTAAGAAAAAAATTATGAATCGTTACGGTATCGTAACTATATTCTAAAACGTGATTCCTGAATGCGTACAATTCGGTGTGATATTCTAGATATGCTAATCAGAACCAGCTCGTCGAGAGCTATCGTTTAAAAAAAAAATTTTTGGGGGGTTTTGCTCCTAACGANGCTTGGCTTGGCACACAAAAAGCCAAGCCAAGCCAAGCCAAGCCATGTGCCAAAGCCATTCGTGCCGAGCCCTGTCTCTAATGACAATCTTTATTTTATATTTGAGAAAAAGCGTCCAATGGGAGTAGCGATTGCGCTCTGATACACACCGGGTGCGCAGTTATCGGGCGGGTTTCGCGACAAAACAAACCTTAATCGGGCGCCCGATAACTGCTCAGGGCGGAAGCGGAAAAAGAAAATATGCAAAAAAAAATGCCCGATAACAGCACGAGCGGGTCATATATATCCAAAAATATGGGAAAAAACCGCCCGATAACAGCAAAAGGTGCCCGATACCAGCACAAACCTGCCCTATAACTGCGCACCCGGTGTACTATAAAGGGTTGAGCAATTATAAATCAATGTAAAAATAATAGTTATGTATAACGCTAGATATCAAATACATTTTGAGTTAATTTAATTAGAATCATCAAAGCGTAGCTCGACAAATGAGAGGTTTGAAAAAAAAATATTTCGTTTTGAAGATTTTTTATTATACATATTGCTGTCGAATAAGCCACACAATACTTACAACTGAATTTGAATAATAATAATTACTAATGGCCATGCACATGTTAGTAGCCAACAATGGACATAAAATAGTAAATAGACGAAAAATACAATTTGTTTTGCCATGTGGCTAGAATGGAAGACACCAATTTGCTAGAATCAGAGAATTATACTATTTTAACGACAATACAAAGCCAAAGTGAGTTACTTGCCAAAAGTTTGACGAAAAAGTGAGTAACTAGGCCAAATTGACGTTGTGTACTCATAATTCTGGGTTTCATAAAAAAACAGTTTTTGTACCTCTTCAAATGAAAAAATATGTTATTCAAGATCAAAAGCGCTCAAAACTGGTCAAAATTGCAACAAAAAACTTAAAAATACTCAAGTAAAAGTACTTTATTTTGTTTTTTGTAGCAATTTGTATCCCCCAAAACGCCTACGTTTNGGCTAGAATGGAAGACACCAATTTGCTAGAATCAGAGAATTATACTATTTTAACGACAATACAAAGCCAAAGTGAGTTACTTGCCAAAAGTTTGACGAAAAAGTGAGTAACTAGGACAAATTGACGTTGTGTACTCATAATTCTGGGTTTCATAAAAAAACAGTTTTTGTACCTCTTCAAATGAAAAAATATGTTATTCAAGATCAAAAGCGCTCAAAACTGGTCAAAATTGCAACAAAAAACTTAAAAATACTCAAGTAAAAGTACTTTATTTTGTTTTTTGTAGCAATTTGTATCCCCCAAAACGCCTACGTTTTTTGGAGAATTTAGCTATTTTTTTTACATTTTTCACGTTATTTTTCAGTTTTTAGACATTGTTTTCCGAAATACCTTTATGTCGACAGCACTGCGCCGTTATCTTTCTCTTTTTTTTAAATTTTGTATTGAAAGCTAACGGCGCACCTGATATAATCTATATGTCACATATACTCAAATATTTCCAAAAAAAAAAATTTCGATTTAACTCCCATGGGGAAGTGCGTGTAAATAGACACGCAACGTGCTTTTTCGTCGATTTAAGGCATATGGAGGCCCCGTAGAGCAAAACGGGTATTGGTGACCCCCCCCTCAACTTTTCGAGACAATTCGATTAGCGGTGTTATTTTTTGCGTAGGTTGAAGATTTCAAACAGCTCTCTAGGGGGCCCTGGTGTCCCAAATCAATTTCTTAATAATCAGATCGACGTAGTTTGACGAGCTCTACAACTTGGCTGTACCAGTTTTTTGAACTATTGCGATTTATTGTGAATTTTTTAAGTGCGTGTTTATTTACACGCATTTTAAAACTCCTTCCCCCTGAGAGTTAACTTATAGATTTTGAGGCTATCTATCTGTATGTTTATCGAATTTCGCTAACAATGTTTTACACCCCCTGCGCAGTTATGTTGCCGAAATGTAATATTTCGTCATATTTTCGTAATAATTTGTCATATTTTCGTAATATTTCGTCATTTGTTGCAAAATTTCGCGATTAATCTTCTAGCAAACGCACCTACACACTCCGCAGTTATGGCTTAATTCACGAATGACTAATTTTGGAAACTGTTTACACCTACGCAGTTATTGCGCAATTTTTCCATAATTTTACTTTCCACCTACGCCCTGCGCAGTTATGTTGCCGTTTGTTTTTTAATACTTCGGCAACATAA
>SCLG01000138.1:378462-452823 GCA_004367875.1 Oikopleura albicans
TGCGCAACGGGTGTATTATGTTGCTCAACGCTTTTACTGTTAACATAAGTGACTAGATGATTTAGTGCTAGATTGATTCAGACGAAGTCGCAAAATTTCGACAGTAAAAGCAAACTTTGTCACTAAATGAGTTTTAATTTAAGCTTAATCATTTAACGTATCAGACATTCAAATACTAAGATTGAAAGTTTGCGCAATTGATAACTGCAATGTGCAGTCTCGAAACGTTGCCAAGCTTGGGCTATTTAGATTTTTCCCGATATATATAAATATAGTATATATCGCGAAAATATAAATTATAGTCTATAATTTTGAAAATAATATCTCGATTTTATAAACGAGCTCATAGAAATTCACAAAGATAACCTTCAAGGGATTGATGAGAAATGTGAAAAAAATTTGGCCTAAAAACCTTTCAATAATTAGAGAAAATTATCGCGAATACTCAAAAATACCCAAATTAGGTCGATTTTCTATGAAACTAAATTATGAAAACCAGCTATTCAAACAAAATTTATTGGACTTATCAAATGTTTCGCTGTTATTATATTTACAGGGGGTGTGCGTATTAAGAGTCGGTTAACGATTTTTGAAAAACGACCCTTATAAGGCGCACTGGCCTTTATTAAGCCCATCATAAGGCGAGTTTAGTGTGGTAACTTTACGTAATTATGTTTTTTGCGTCTTATGTATGCTTTTATCAATTTTAAAATTAAATTTGTATTGAATACAATTTAAACTTATTTTATTAACGGACCAAAACCTAGTAAAAATTCTCATGGGACACAATGTTAAGATCACCCCTTATTATGGAGCAATACAATTTTTATCGAAAAACGACCATTATTTAGCACTACCGAGCCTTATTTAGCACAAGCGATCCTTATTTAACAGGTTCTTATTAATCAATATGTAAATTTACAACTTCCAGATTTTTTTTTCCAAAAAAAAAATTGTAATTTTCCGTGATATACATTTATGATCCAGTGCGACTAGTTGTTATAACAAAACAACTTGTATGAGACGCGTGCTAGAGAGCATTTTTAGGACCCATACCAAAACAGCCCTGACAAAAAAAGCTCTTTAGCGCCAAAACGAGTCTCATCTTTTTTTGTTATTATGTGATCTGCTGGTAGAACTGCATCATATGTATCTGACTTTCCGGGAATTCCGGGAATTTTGTCCGCGCGCATAAATCTAAAAGTTGTAATTATAAAAAAGGTTAACACTATGTTCATATGTTAGAAACACATTGTTAACCTATTGTGTTATTATTATATGCAACATCACAAAATCATAAATCACCATTGTCAATTAAAAGTGACCTATTAAAATTTGTGCGAATTTATTGGGCTAATTTTTGACATGCTTGCACATCGTTTATCCCACGAGAAAAGCGTCGGCTAGCTATAAAGTTGGCAGTAAACTAGCAGTACAACTTCAATAGAGATAAAGTGATATATGGCAAAGCACTTATGATTTTCCGTAAGTTAACTGGTGTGCACGGAATTTAGTTCAATTCAGTTTTAATGAAATATCCTTAAGAAAGGGCAAAATGAAAATATTAACTTCTCCGATCCAGACAAACTGTGCCAAATGGCACTGTTGTCATTTATTCCGTTAATAGCTCGGAATCGATTAATCAACCCATGTGATGTTATCATGCATTTTTGCCCGATTTTTGTTTGTTCGCAAAAGTTGCAAGATAACAGCGCAGGGGCTGCAGCTATCGCCGATCGTTTTTTTTGGATTCATTTAATAGGCCTATTAATGTTATTTCTTTGTTAAGGGTAATGTCTGATTACCCGGAAATTGACACCCGGTTACCGGTTTTAATAGCTTCATACTACCTGTTTTGCAAATTTCACTATGACTAATAATTCCAATGAATATATAAAAGCCACCTCATCATTTTGTCATTATACACTTATGGGAATAATTAGACACGGCCTGGCCCTTTTAGTTTCAAGCAACAGCAATTAAAAACCGGACCGCAGTGTTAATGGCACCTTCTTGGAATATTTTTTTCTTTGAAAAACTTTTCCTCTAAAAAACGTTTTCTCCGCAAACCCGCGGTATCGGTGTAAACATGAATCAAAAATACTAAATGAAAATAAAGTTATTATATATTATGTAACCTCATTGTCAAGTTCATCTGTTTTGATTTTTAAAAATCACTTAATTTTCCCGAACCAGTGACCCGTTTCAAAGGATGAAGCTTATTTGATTGTATCCGAGAAATTATGTTATTAGTAGAAAAAAATAAATTAGTAATGAAGTTCCTTGCACATTATCCGACTATTAAATTTAGTCAAATCGTATTTTTAACATATTATTCTTCCAAAGAAAAGAGATTTTAAGAATAAGCCATAATTTGACGGAAAGTTGACTTTGATATGTGTTTTTCTACTTTATATAGCGGTTAAAATGTATGTGATCGAACTCGAAAATGGTTGATCAACTTTTGTATTTTTTAAAACAATGAGTTCTGATATGTTTCACAGAAAACGGATAAAAATGGTTTAAGGACGGGTATGGCCCTCTGTGTACAAACATAACGTGTCAGAAAAGTGTTCATAACGGCCGTTTCACACGATCCATTTTTATGTACTTTTTTGCAAAATACTCCCCAAAAGTCCTCGGATTAGGTAATTGATTTGATTTGTCTATAAATATTACCACGGGCCACCCACATGGCCGTCAACTTGGTCTAAAATCAAATCGGATATTGGATAAAGTTTTACAATTTTGATGATATTGAGTTTTTATTTTCTGTAAAAGGGTTGCTTTGACAAGGCGCACAAAACTGTTTTCTCTGATTTTTGAAAAAAATGTCTGATAAAAAAAATATTCAAGAAAAACGAAAAAATGAGCAAATGCGCGACATTCATGACCTTGAAAATTAATGACAACAAACAGATATCAAAAATCGCCGAAACAGTTTTGTGCGCTTGGTTTCAGAGCAACTAATAAAATAAAAATAGAATAGATAACACCAAAACTGCTCAAAAAATAAAAATACGGTATGAAAAAATTTCCTCGAAAAACGCACAATAGTGAGTGAAAAGTGTCTCCTGTGATATTATCTAGCATCAATTTTGCAATCAAACATGTTTTAATAGGAAATTGGACATTAGAGACTAATATAATGAAGAAATAATACAGAAACAAGTTGTTTCATACATAAGTTTACTTTGATTAAGAGTTCGCTTATTTTTTTCATTATCGTGTTTGGTCGAAATTTTCAAACGTCTAAATTTTCTAGATTTATTTCTCCAAATGAACTTGAAAGGGTTTTATAGTGCTAAGCAAACCCTAATTAGCTAATTTAACGACAACAAGTATTTCTAACCTTCAGTTTCCTGATTTTTGGATTATTTTGTAAACAACAAGCCATACCCGTCCTTAAGAGTGAATTATAAAAATGATTGTAAGGGAGCCTTGTTACTAATAGCCAAATATAAATCAGGACAATATGGTCCATATCATGAGTTTGTCGGCCACAATTTAAGTCAGTGTCCAATCAGTAGGCCATATTTAGAAGACAACTTTAACTCCTGTGCCCGAAAGTGCCATACGGTATAGTCTATACCGCATGTTTTCATCTATTGCGCTAATAGCTCGAAATCGGTGAGACTTATCTTCGATATAGTTTTAGTATTCGGTTAAAATGTCTATCTAGAGTTTTTTTACCTTTTAACTAATTACCGTCTGACTGGAAATTTACATCGGGTTATAGTAAGTCCACTATGTTTCCGTGTCATTGGTCCCTATTATGCATTGTTTTTCTCGCCAAAACGGTCCTTTAATTATTTTGGACCAATAGAACTCATTTAGTCAAAAACAATTTAGCCAAATTATAGAACTAAAAAAGTTAGTAAAAAATGTGGAAAAATAGAATTCTCAAAATTTATGTAGTGAACTCTAGAATTTTTTGAAGGCTTAAAAAATATGACCTTCAAAAAATTCTAGGGGTCACTACATATATTTTGAGAATTCTATTTTTATTGGTTTTTGGTTTCTTTTCATAGTTCTCCACCATTTTATTTTAAAAAAGTTTTTACACAACGATTTCTATTTGCAAAACGTATTACTTACTTTTTTCACTGGCGGTCTTCAATTTAGTTTAATACTAAAATATTCATTATCTAATTTTCCAATTTTATTCACATTGATAGTACATGTAATGTTGGATAAGGTAAAAAGGTTTTATATCAAAAGTAAACAAACAACGAACTCGAAATACAATTGCGTAATTCTCTGAAGAATTATTTTTATAATTAATAATTCCAGTAATATCGACTACAGTTCTCCACCCAAACAAGAGATAAAATGACCTACTTGAATGACCTTTGGTGGTTTTTATTTAAGGTTGCACCATTTTGTATTTTCGTAATGTATTTTCGCGCCTAGCGTGATACTGGAAAATACATTATAAAAATCGAGGAGTTTTGGGGTAAAAAATCGTATGCGCTCTAGGAGGTTAAAATTGAAAATATCTCAACGTAGTGAACTAGAAGACATTTTAATCTAACTTTTGGCTTCTATGAAAAAATATTTAGTTAATTTTTAGCGGTCGAAAACGTAAAAGAGAAATCGGTGCAACCTCAAATAAAAACCACCTTTGTACTTTAAATTTTTCAATTTTTTAACACCTTACTCCTTTTTTGGACGTTTTGGTTCTCGAAAATAGCATCCGAAAAAGGATCATTTTTCTATTAGTAGAATGGCCGAAAAAGCGTGCGAAAAAGGAGCAAGCGTCTGAAAAAGGTGTAAGGACTGTAGTAAACATTTTTTGTAGTGAAAGATCAGAAAAAACGACCCGTATTTTGCTACCACGAGTCGTCCACGACCCTTGTTTTATGAACGGCAAGCACATGCATAGTATGAAAACTAAAGCTAGCTAGATAAATGTACCGAATTAATCTCCAAAAATTGGCACAATTTCGAATTAAAAAAAAAGTTGTTGGTTTATAACATTGAAATTGGCAAATTGTTTTAATCTCTTTAATTTAACCGAAATCAAAAAAAAAAACCTGGTGCTGCAACCCATAAGGTCAGCCACAGTTTTCTTCCGCAATTATTCCTCGAATTTATTTCGATATTACCGGCCCTGCGGTCTGCAATCACTGGCCAATAATCAATTTCTAATTTACAGTCGTTTTTCGTGTTTGCGACCAATATATGCTTTTGATTTTTTTACATTAATTCTATGATATGCTATTATGTGACAAGAGCTGTGGTAATCTTATTAATCGTTTTTATTCGTCATTTGGCGAAAAGGTCGACTCCAATTGACACGCCGTTTTATTTTCTTTTTTGTCGGAGATGTTAGAAATCATTTGAGCGCGGCGACTTGCTTAGAGAGGTTATTCTGAGTCACAAAAAATGGCAAATCTTAATCCCGTTAAGCTCTTTCGGCAGAGCACGGTAAGCCGTAAGTAAACAAAATTTAAATTTGGTTCAAAAATAGTTGGTCTTAATCCGTGTTGGAAATGTCGGCTAACGCAGTGGTGTTTATCAAAGCTCAACGCAACCGTTGACCAACGCTCCAAATTTGTACAACGCTTTCAACACTAGTCTTAATGAGATATACACCACATAACTCGTTATGTTAACACCATCAAATGTCCAAACTGGTAGTTTTGTTAATATAATGTGGTATGGCGTTTGGTTTAATAATTGAAAATCGAAGTTTATCAAATCTCAAAGAGTTTTTAACTGATCATAATTTTGTTAACATAACGGGTGTTAAGATAATGGGTTCTGTAAAATTAGAACTGTAATTAGAGATGCTTTTGATTCTACAAAATGAGCATTTTCCGCTAAAAAGCTTTTGTAGTGGTCAATTATTTTACCCTTAAATAATGTAAACTGTTACGATAATGGTAAAATTGTTACGATATGGATTATACAACTATATTGGGACATATATAATTCTAAAGTATGTAATACATACATATATTCATATGTAGTATACATGTCTATAAACTCCTAAACGCCACTTTCTTCGATTTTCCCATTTGTGAGTTACAGAATGAAAACCAATGCAGAAAACAGCAAATAATAATACCGAAAAATTAGCATTTTGATAACAATTACAGTTGTTACAGTTGTTTGTACATATGTAAACTTTTTTGTTTGTTTTTTGTTTTTTTTTCAGATAAATAATAACGTTGAACAAGAAAAGGTTACTTCGTTTTAGTTCGTCAGCTAGTCTTCGAAAGGTTTCCATCAATCGGATGGGTGATATTCTTTAATTTTGATAGATCATCAAGAAAATCGTTTAATTGTACGCCTAATTGTAAGAATGCTCCAGATAAAGTTCAAACCATTTTGTTAAAAACTAAACACGGATGTTCTGCGGATTGGCTTTACTCCATTTTTGTTAAATAGACCTTGCGCTGTTATCGAGCGATCCTTTATCGGGTAAAAATTTTGACAAAATATGGCAAAAGTTTTCCAGTTACCTCTACACCCTGAGCCGTAGTCGGGTTGAAATTACGTAATCGAGCAAATTTTTTCTCAAAGGTTGTGCCCGATAACGGCGCACTGGTGTATTATAAAGGGGAGCATACGTTTCGGGCCACATTTTTGGCTCTCTTTGTGGCCAATCTTTTTTAGCCTGCCTAGACCCTAAAAACTGTGTGACTAAGCAAGATTTTCAAATCGTTACAAAAGGATTTTTCATGATTTTTTCAAAGTTTTCTATTTGTTTTGGAGGTTAAAAAAGTTCGGCCAAGAGCAGGTGATTTTATAAAGATTCTCTTCTATACATTCGACCCTGTTATATGCTCAGACTATGCTTTTTATATATAATGCCCGTTATTTTTTTATAAGTAGTAATCCCCAGACACTATGGTTGGTCGTTTATGTAATTTTTGGTTTAAGCCAGCGTTCAATAATATAAATAATTATTGTCTTAATACATAATTGCATAAAAAATGAATAACGAAATTCATGTATCAGTATTTCATTCAAGCATATATTTTCCTGCTCCTATTTTCAAGAGTTAGTATTTTATAATACAATAGCTTGCGCCGTTATTGTGACAGTAAAACCGAAATTGTATTATTCATCACCTGTAGAGTTATCCAGCACGTGTCTTGATCGTGTTGATATCGCCGTCCAAACTACACAGTTATCCGTATTTTTCATTTGTAAAATAAGAAAAAATATGTTTTTTGAAGAGATTTTTGAAGCTTGATTTATACACGAATAATTCAAAAAGAAGACAAATTGATCAGAAATCCTGGAAACCCAGATAATAGCTTTAGCGTAAACTTTTGGGAAAATTTCCATGAATAAAACAAAAACTGCCGGGTAACAACACGAGCGGGAATTCGTATTTTCGGAACACTGGCTACGCCTGTAGGCTGCACCAGGCTGTCCAAACCGAATTTGGTAATTTTGATTGTTGTTAATCAAAAACCAGAAATTACGCGAGAATTGTTGGTCATTTTGTAAAATAAAATTCAGATTCGTAACCCTTGGCTTCAATTTACCGTAAAAAAAAGTCAAAACTGATAATTTAGGACAATACTGTCTAAAAACCGGTAGTTCAGCCAAAATCGAAATCTACGCCTCAAAACAGGCATGGACTAATTTTTGAAAACCCGAGGTTGCTAGCGAAAAGATGTTGATTTTTGGTTTTGACAGTCTAGTTGGGTCACCCAGGAGTTAACATGCATCGGTATCATAGAGAGATTTTGGACAGCCCATTTGGCATGATGCGGTTTTATTGGCTCAATTGATTTCTTTTAAATACCAGGTAGATGATGTTAACCATTACAAAATTTGGCTTATTGATGTCTATTTTTCCCACCTTAAGTCGCCGTGTCCAAAAATGATATTTATCGGTTCAAATAATTCAGACAACATTGGCCTCATTCTGCTTTCTTTCATTTAATTGACGAATTAGCATTTTAAATCCTGATGAGGCCCTTTCAGCTGCTCCCCTTTTCTCCCGATATTGAACTTTTTTTTATTTTTTTTTTCACAAAAAAACCCGGCATGAACGTTTAGGCGCTCGATATATAACAGCTGAATACCCATTCTTTAAACCTGTTTTTAAGTAGGAGATTATCTTGGTCGCGCAATTGAAAAGCAAAATAATTTCTTTTTTTTTCTTACTGACTATAAGATTATATTAAAAAGTGAGCCAACATAGAAAAGTGGTTTCGATATTTTTTTTTTTGATGGTAGAGATATAGACGTACACAGTATACAGTCGGCGCTCAAATATAGAAAAAATTGGTTTTATAAAAAAAAATGGGTCTAACGTCTTTGGCTCCAAGAGGTATTTAAATTAAATTATCCTTTCTGTAGAATAGATCATTTATAGAGGTAGTTTTCCAATTTTTTAAGATTTTTGTAAGACTATTTTTTTATTTTCAGAATATTTCATTATTGTTTATCGTTACGATATTCTACTGGTTTAGTCTCATGAAAACCGGCTGCGAGTTTCTAGTATACCGTGTCGGCATATTTTAGGATGATATTGGCCAATAGGGACACCCCATTGCAAGAAAAAAGAAGAAAATTGCTCTATTCTAGAAACGCGCAGCCGATTTTCATGAGACTAGACCGGTAGGTGAATCCAGACGATATTCTGAAGTAGTCATTTTATGTTTGTTTTTTTAAGATTCTTTGAAAACATATCTCATCATTATTTTCGATTACTTGATTTAATCCGCGTCCATTTAAAAATTTTAATGAACAACAAGAAAAAAAACGAAATGGAGGAATAAATGAAATATTCACTGGCAAACAATTTCAGAATATTGTTCGATTTCATCCCAAATTAACGTTATTTGCCAAACATTTGATCAATATACAGAGTATATACTTTTTTTTAATTTTGGACATTAAGAATATTTTGTAATTTTTTTACAATTTGGCGGATACATCAATTAGAGGATTTCATGGAGTTTATGTATAATTTGTACTCCAAGACCTTAAAAAAATTGTGGAAAATTTTTCAAAGTTACTTCTAAGGGCTTTCGATTTTTGGCTAATTAACATTTGGTACATGTACGACGAACTTGAAACTTAACCTCGAAAAACGGAAAATTTGACCATCAAACTCTTCATCGTATTATTTATTTAACCGATTTAAACTTGGTATTGCAATAGCATCTAGGCTAAAGTTTCTCGGAAGGATGAAGTGGCTCTTCTATTTTTTATAATGTGTAAATTCAAAGTAATTTACAGGTCTAGACTGAACTACTTTGATTCTTTGTCGATTAAATCGTAGGAGGTATATAAAAATATAACAGATCATTATTTAGGAAAAAACAAACCATAACAACAAAAATCGAAAAAACTAATTTTACTATGCGATGTAGAATTAAAAAGTGCATTGAAGTTACGTAATCCAGTTTTTTCTCAAGTTCACGCGATCGCGTGATATATTGATTTCAAGCTCTAAAAAGGGCTTTTGAAAAATTTTTTTTTGCTGCTTATCACTTATTCTGCTCTTATGCATCCATGAAAATCAGTTTACAAATAAAAATAAATTAACTTCAATATTATAAAATATATTTAAAACTGACCTCAACTGACATTCTATCTGAAGCTTCATTTGAGCCAAATCTCTTATTTCTAGGAAATGACCGCCATAAATGCTCGATATAAACCCAAAACCGCGCTGGAAATCCCACCGGTATCCAAAGTTAGATAATTTATACCGTTATATAACTCAAAATAATATTGGTTTGAACATAAATTGAGTTACATAAAAAATAATTTTGTTTGCCATTCTGAAAACTTATACAGTAAAGACTCAGTAAAGCCTCAGTAAAATGCAAACAGAGAAGAAAACGTCCTCCAAATTTCCAAGTTTAGAGAAATATGGGTAAATAATAGTAAAAGTTTGAAAGTTTCAAAAGAATAATTACAACGATAATGAGTCTTTATTTTTTGTATTTATTTCACTATTAATTATGTAAAGTGTTTTTATCATAAATATCAATAATAACGAACGGACTTCCTGAATGCGGGATTTTTTTTATCTTTTATGTTTTTCTCAATTGAGAAATCCCATTATCACTAGTTCTTAAAAAATGGGACACCCACACAAACGCTGATTGGTCACACGAATCTAAGCGCTCTCTCAATTGGCCTCTCTCTCGGTCATTGTAGTAATTCTCACCTAAAAATGAATGTTTTCAACTTCGATTACTCGTCATTTTCAAGTTTGCTTGCTAATTGGGCAAAAAAATCCTGCATTCATGATGTCCTCTCGTTAGTAGTATAAATAATTCTTTGAAGAGTGTGATGGTCAAAGTACAGTGTCATAAACATGTGATTTTTTGTTCATTTGAAGATGTTTAAAAAGGGGTCAACTGAGCTGTATTTGAGCGTACATTTCCAAACTCCAACTCCAAGGGCCTATAACTTAGAGGCTATAAGGCATGTAATGCTCCTGCAGGTTCGTTGTCTTTTGCACCCAGAGAGTGAAACGCGGGTTTATTTGAAAATCAGGACAATAATATTTTTCAAATTAGTAACTGTTGCATGCACCCAACTCGAACCCAAACTTATGAACATCCCGTATGTTTATGGAAAAATAAATTCATTTATTTGTAATATGTCTCATTTTAGATTTAGCGGTGACCATCTTCTATGATTTTTTATGAAACAGTGGGGACATACGCTTAATAATGCATATGATAATTTACCGCGTGACGTAGCGCTATGTATAGAACTTTCTTTGTCTAATCAGAAGATAAATTTGGATTCAAATAATTAATAATGCTGATTATATTAATTAGTAATCGTATGTTGAAAACAGTGTTCTATAAAAAATCAAAAATGACGTTTAAATGTGAACTCAGAACCGCCACAGAAATTTAGGTAGAGTTGTTCAGATTCAGCATTTAGTTTTTACCATTTTTAGATAAACCATGTTTTGACGAATTATTAACACTAATATTTTAAAAGGATTGAACTAAAAATATCGTTAAAGATACACTTAGTTCCCGGCTAATGCGACAATGAGTGAAATACTTTTACTCGAAAAGATCAAACATAAAAGTGAGTCATTTGTCTAATTTAACGAACGTCAAATTAATTATTTTAACTACTTTGGATCCCCGTTGGGAAAAAAAACTGTCGGTAGACATCGGTTAAAACTTATAATGGGAGTTATTCTGCTAATTTGGGGTACGTACCGGTACGGACGATTCATAACGCCCCGAAATGAAGNGTTCGTTGTCTTTTGCACCCAGAGAGTGAAACGCGGGTTTATTTGAAAATCAGGACAATAATATTTTTCAAATTAGTAACTGTTGCATGCACCCAACTCGAACCCAAACTTATGAACATCCCGTATGTTTATGGAAAAATAAATTCATTTATTTGTAATATGTCTCATTTTAGATTTAGCGTTGACCATCGTCTATGATTTTTTATGAAACAGTGGGGACATACGCTTAATAATGCATATGATAATTTACCGCGTGACGTAGCGCTATGTATAGAACTTTCTTTGTCTTATCAGAAGATAAATTTGGATTCAAATAATTAATAATGATGATTATATTAATTAGTAATCGTATGTTGAAAACAGTGTTCTATAAAAAATCAAAAATGACGTTTAAATATGAACTCAGAACCGCCACAGAAATTTAGGTAGAGTTGTTCAGATTCAGCATTTAGTTTTAACCATTTTTAGATAAACCTTATTTTGACGAATTATTAACACTAATATTTTAAAAGGATTGAACTAAAAATATCGTTAAAGATACACTTAGTTCCCGTCTAATGCGACAATGAGTGAAATACTTTTACTCGAAAAGATCAAACATAAAAGTGAGTCATTTGTCTAATTTAAAGAACGTCAAATTTATTAATTGTTTTAACTACTTTGGATCCACGTTGGGAAAAAAACTGTCGGTGGACATCGGTTAAAAACTTATAATGGGATATATTCCGTTTATTTGGGGTACGGACGATTCATAACGCCCCGAAATGAAATTGAAGGTCTTAACTTCCGAACTGTTGCTGATTTTGATTAGCATTTCTTACTTGAAAAACTGAAATCTCATTTACTTCCATTTTTATCCCTGCGTAGTTATCTTGCCATTTTTTGAAAATACTTTCGCATGATAACTGTGCAAGTCGCGTATTGCAATACACAAACCTCTCAATGAGCAGGTTATCACAGTTTGTCATATTGTGATTAGTGTTATGATTATAATCACAAAATCAAATTTTTTTCACATCCCTGGTTTTGGGAGCAATTATGTTCCGTGTTGAACATTACAATAATACCCATAGCTACAATTGGTAAACATATCGGTAAACAAATTAGTGTTAGTTTTGATAGCACATCTCAAATCGAACAGATGGGAGTATTATCCTTATTACAGTATCTAAAACCGTCACGACGTGCCCGGTCTAACTCGGCATTCACCATCAAAATAAAAAATGTTCAACATTCAAGTTTAATCAAAGCATTCTTTTTTTTTCTTCAGATGAAAATAGTAGCAAAAACAGTATGAAAAGAGCGAACTGGAGAGTTCAAAAATTTTAAGGAATATTTTTTTATGCTGAAATCTAAAGCGCAAACGTTATGAAATCGCCTTACGTAGGTTAAAAAATTAAATACACCGCCTGTCTACGGAAGCTAACGCCCCTAAACTTAACAAAATGCCCGGAACTTAACAGTCCTCTCGCGTCAACTTTTCCGCCCACACATTGTCTGCTAAACTTAACAAAATTCCCGGAACTTAACAAAATTCCCGGAACTTAACAAAATTCCCGGAACTTAACAAAATTCCCGGAACTTAACACCCGTTTTTCCCCAGCGCTTTGTTAAGTTCCGTAGACAGGTGGTGTATGAAATTTAATTAATGACTGGAATATGAACACTGTAATGGTAATCAAATTGTATTATTCAAATGATGCATTTTTAACCTACGCAAAGATGAATTCATAACTTCTGCGCTTTATAAAATAATCAACTTGCCAGTCTGGGGTACTTTATGTGATATCTACAGTTACTATTCGGTCACCACTGACTTGTACATTAAGATTTTTTTGTAAAAATCAGCATTCCTTTAGTTTTAGAACTCGCCCTTGTCCATTAGAGGCATTTTAGGAAAATGAATTTTTAACTTCTCTTCCTTTTTGGAAAACTATATTGAACGAAGTTCATGGGAGAAGCTCGCTCATTTTCCCGCGGGCGCTAGGGCCGAAAGCAAGAAAAAAAAGCTAGAAGAATACTTTGCGTGCCTAAATTATTAATTCGAATCAGTCCAGAGGGGAAAAAGTGACATCTACTCGACATACGAAAAAAAAATGAATATCTGAGAAAAAAAAACACGATGAAACGAATTTCGATTGAGATAAGTGAAAAAATATTGTAAAAAAATGGTACTTTGCACCAGATGAAACTTTTCAAAAAGGGCAGTTTGAAAAAAAAAAGATATCGAATTTTCAGTGTTATGTCTAGTAAATTACGGTGTACCGTACACCGTGTACGTCGCGTCGGTTGTTTAGAACGTTTTTCATAGGTCGATATTTTATTATAGTGAATTGTTTGGACACAAATCAAAAACGTATGATTGCCAGAAAAACTCAAATATTTTTTTGCCAAACAACATTGATCTCAAATGAATCTTGCCAATCAGAGAAAATGATGCTACTATCGGAAAATGGAGTTGAGAATCTCAACTTGAGATGTTGATTATTGGCATACAGTTATGATAACGATACGGTTACGGTCGGTTTCATAACGATTTAGCCATATCGTTTCAGTTTTTGGCGAATTAAACGATTACCCCGTATAATATTACGTAAACGCTTTTGCTGTAAACAACGTATGACCATACCATATATGGTAGTCAATGATTGCACCTTTATTGTAACGGTTAACTCACATCGTAACGATGAATCCATATGATATGAACTAGTGTTCCGAAAACGCTACCGACAACCTGCGACGACCGATATGAACCATATCCTAACGGTTTTTGGATGCGAAAGTGTTACTATATGGTTTATTCGAATTTGAAACTTGCAACTGTTCTAAAACCAGGAAAATCAGTTATGTTGTCTCTTAGGTTTAAACCATTTTTAGTATTTTTTGTATTATTAGATTCGCAGTCCGCGCATGATAACACCCGAAATTTTTAGGCTGAATTGCCCGGACACAATAAAACAGGAGACACGTTTTGGCGCTAGAGAGCATTTTATAGACCATTTTTGGCAAGTTTTCTCCGTTTTTAGATTTCTCCATTGACGGAGTTGCCCATTTGATTGCCTATGGTCTCACAAGTTAGCATTGGCTTGGTAGAGAAATAAAGTTACCTGAAAATTTTTTTTTTCGCTGAAACTTTCTGTCCCCCCTAATTCGAGGTCGTAGATCACGATTTTTTTGATGAAAAATTTTTTTGGTACCATCTTCATCCCTTTTTTGACGATTCAAAACCGTAAAAATGGGTCAAAATGGGTCGTGTTGGTCATCGGCTGTGGGTCAAACGGCACAATTTGAGACGTTAATTTATCAGGCAAAATGTATGCGAAGGCAAGTTGACGATGNAAAAATTTTAAGGAATATTTTTGTATGCTGAAATCTAAAGCGCAAACGTTATGAAATCGCCTTACGTAGGTTAAAAAATTTAATACACCGCCTGTCTACGGAAGCTAACGCCCCTAAACGTAACAAAATGCCCAGAACTTAACAGTCATCTCGCGTCAACTTTTCCGCCCACACACTGTCTGCTAAACTTAACAAAATTCCCGGAACTTAACACCCTTTTTTCCCCAGCGCTTTGTTAAATTCCGTAGACAGGTGGTGTATGAAATTTAATTAATGACTGGAATATGAACACTGTAATGGTAATCAAATTGTTTTTTTCAAATGATGCATTTTTAACCTACGCAAAGATGAATTCATAACGTCTGCGCTTTATAAAACAATCAACTTGCCAGTCTGGGGTACTTTATGTGGTATCTACAGCTACTATTCGGTAACCACTGAGTAGTACATTTAGATTTTTTGTAAAAATCAGCATTCCTTTAGTTTTAGAACTCGCCCTTGTCCATTAGAGGCATTTTAGGGAAATGAATTTTTAACTTCTCTTCCTTTTTGGAAAACTACATTGAACGAAGTTCATGGGAGAAGCTCGCTCATTTTCCCGCGGGCGCTAGGACCGAGAGCAAAAAAAAAGCTAGAAGAATACTTTGCGTGCCTAAATTATTAATTCGAATCAGTCCAGAGGGGAAAAAGTGACATCTACTCGACATACGAAAAAAATGAATATCTGAGAAAAAAAAAACACGATGAAACAAATTTCGATTGAGATAAGTGAAAAAATATTGTAAAAAAATGGTACTTTGCACCAGATGAAACTTTTCAAAAAGGGCAGTTTGAAAAAAAAGATATCGAATTTTCAGTGTTATGTCTAGTAAATTACGGTGTTCCGTACATCGTGTACGTCGCGTCGGTTGTTTAGAACTTTTTTTATAGGTCGATACTTTATTATAGTGAATTGTTTGGACACAAAACAAAAACGTATGATTGTCAGAAAAACTCAAATATTTTTTGCCAAACAACATTGATCACAAATGAATCTTGCCAATCAGAGAAAATGATGCTTCTATCGGAAAAGGGAGTTTAGATGTTGATTATTGGCATACAGTTATGATAACGATACGGTTACGGTCGGCTTCATAACGATTTAGCCATATCGTTTCAGTTTTTGGCGAATTAAACGATTACCCCGCATAATATTACGTAAACGCTTTTGCTGTAAACAACGTATGACCATACTATATATCATATATGATATATGGTAGTCAATGATTGCACCTTTATTGTAACGGTTACCTCACATCGTAACGATAAATCCATATGATATGAACCAGTGTTCCGAAAATGCGACAAACGCTACCGACAACCTGCGACGACCGATATGAACCATATCCTAACGGTTTATGGATGCGATAGTGTTACGATATGGTTTATTCGAATTTGAAACTTGCAACTGTTCTAGAACTAGGAAAATCAGTTATGTTGTCTTTTAGGTTTAAACCATTTTTTTGGTGAAACGTATTTTTTGTAATATTAGATTCGCAGTCCGCGCATGATAACACCCGAAATTTTCAGGCTGAATTTTTTGCCCGGACAAAATAAACTTTCTAGAACTCACATATGATGCAGTTTGATACCTAAATTACGTTGGTGAAATAAAAAAAAAGATGGAAAAGGAGATACGTTTTGGCGCTAAAGAGCATTTTATAGGCCATTTTTGGCAAGTTTTCTCCGTTTTTAGATTTCTCCATTTACGGAGTTCTCCATTTCATTGCCTATCGTCTCACAAGTTAGCATTATACAAAGAAGATAGTTATGTCAGGAATTGGCATTTTTCCTGAAAAAACGGATTATGCGCTGTAATTTTTAGTCTAGGTCAGAAATATGTAACTTTATTCTAAACGCCCGAAATAGTATCCAAATTCGGCCAAGTTTGCACTTAATTAACTAGTCAGCGCATTTTGGGTGACAATATTCAACATGTCAAATTTTGACATGTATCAGATTTTTACGCATTTATAAAAACGTATAGTTCACTTTTCAGCACAACCCAGAAAAAAAAATTGCTACGATTTCACTGCCACAGAAATTGCACCAGAAAACCCAACATGAAATTTCAGCAGACCGTATCAAGTAAGCGCCGTTACAAAAAAGTGACAACAAGTAAAAGATAATGGAAAATTGAAAGATAATGTCACACATAATTTATATGTGACATAAAGATACGTAATTTGAAAAAACAAGTCTCAAAAACTGAAAGATAATGAGATGAACGGGAAAAATGAGAAATAATAGTGTAAAACATAACGGCGCACCTGGTGCATTACTTTTGAAACCTCTATATATAGACTGTGTTTCACGGATTTTTATTTACTCGGTATATGATATAACGGCATAACCTCATTTTGGCGAATACAGATAAAGCCGAAGTCGGAAAAGGGCAAAAATACAAGAGTGAAACCTGCAAATGGTTTATTTTTGTTTGTTTCAAAAATTGGCCAAATATAAATTTTGTTTACCAAAAATGAAACCCTTTTTTGTAACCTGAAAAGTGTTTTATTTTCATTACAAAATTAATTTTGGGACACCTTTGTTAGTCTAAAATGAAGCCCTTTTTAGGTTTTACCTGGTTCGGGACTCGCCCTTATGTTGTTCGCCCAAATCAGGTTGTGCTGTTTCTAACCACTTACGACGCCTTTGAGATCTATGTAACATAGAGTACATGTACTTACTACATGTATGTACCTTTGCGTTCTACCATAATATATGCCTCATAAAGCAAAAATGATTCCACGCCATAATTTATGGCCCATAATTGATGAGAATATAAATAAAAAAAAACTTTCTTCAAAAGTTTAGAAGAAAATATAATATGCGGAACTTTGTCGATGTTATTTACAATGGCCCTAGAATTGAAACATGCGGATGTATAAAGTTACTCAATTGAATTTTTATCAGATACAAGTTTTTGAATGCGTAATCACAATCGGGTGTTAAAACATTAAGCACAAACCTTAACATTCGACAGACATTCACACCCTGAAGGCACCGTGGTCTTTCGAAGATAGACCTTTCGAAAATAGGGTGCAGGGTTAACTACACCGTTTGTCTACGGAAGTTACCAAAAATCACTCCTAAAGTTAACAAAAATCATGACAGTTACAAAATTGAATCGGCTGGTGTGAGTTTTTCAAATTTTAGTTGTAGACACACTGTCTACTAAACTTAAAAAAATTCTTAAAAGTTAACAAAATTTATGGAAGTTAACACCCTTTTCCCCATGTTAACGTCCGTAGGCAGGTGGTGTGTGTAACATAAAGTATATTACGTACCATGTGGTGATGCTGAAATTGACCCGCAGCGGGCAAGTTTCGTTTTTTCCAACGACATTTTGGGCTCGGCATCAGTTTCAGGACCAACACACGCCGTGTGTGGCACACGGTAGACTATGTAGTGGGCTACTAAGCCGCTGTATATGTACGTATAGACTATACGGTATAGTCTATGTAGATTTAGACCGTTAATTGGACATACCAAGGTAGTTTCCAAGGTTAAGTTTGTGCATGGTTAGGCAAAAGTCTGACAGTCGGACAAACACCCCAACTAGAGCAAAAACGTCTTAAAGTCAGCTAAATAATGTAATTATGGTCACTTGGAATGTGTCAAGCTCAGCTAAAACAGTTTTCGACCATGGGCCAATTGCGGTTTTCCCCAATTTCACTAACTGCTGTAGACCGAGAATNCTCGTCGTGTTATCAGGCAGTTTTTTTTCGCAGCTTATTCCCCGATTCCGCCTACGCCCTGCGGAGTTATCAGGCACCCTACGGAGTTATCAGGCGGTTTTTTGGTCGCGAAACCCGCCTGATAACTCCGCACCCGGTGTATAAAGTTTGTTTACCAAAAATGAAGCCCTTTTGTGTTGGAGTTAATGAACAAGCTGATTTAAAAAAAAAACATAGAACGGCGTAACCTGAAAAGTGTTTTATTTTCGTTAGAAAATTAATTTTGGTATACCTGTCGAACATTTTATAAAATGGGCCTAAACATTTTTTGTTAGTCTAAAATGAATCCCTTTTTAGGTTGAAAGCATACTAGTTTTGCTAGTTTTATTGATCATACTGAGCCGGCACAATGTGATACAGATAATATAAATAACGACGGTTTTATAGTCATTTCTAACACATGATGTGTCAGCTGATTATGCGCATTTTGCGCATAAACACATGTTGATACTAATGACGTAATCTACGGCATTCAAGGTTTTACCTGGTTCGTGTCTCGCCCTTATGTTGTTTGCCCAAATCAGGTCGTGCTGTTTCTAACCACTTACGACGCCTTTGAGATCTATGTAACATAGAGAACATGTATGTACCTTTGCGTTCTACCATAATTTATGCCTTACAAAGCAAAAATGATATCACGCCATAATTGATGAGAATATAAATAAAAAACTTTCGTCAAAAGTTTAGAAGAAAATATAATATGCAGAACTTTGTCGATGTTATTTACAATGGCTCTAGAATTCAAACATGCGGATGTATAAAGTTACTCAATTCAATTTTTATCAGATACAAGTTTTTGAATGCGTAATCACAATCGGGTGTTAAAACATTAAGCACAAACCTTAACATTCGATAGACCTTCCCACCCTGAAGGGACCGTGGTCTTTCGAAGCAATCGTCTTAAACGTCCGCACTGTTTCGATGGCGAAACTTACAACTGTAACCAAGAGTTACACAAATAGAGTGCAGGGTTAATTATACCGTCTGTCTACGCAAGTTAACAAAAATCATTCCTAAAGTTAACTCTCAGGGGAAGGAGTTTTTGGGAACCCGTAGGGGGAAATGCGTGTAAATAAACACGCACTAAAAAAATTCACAATAATTCGCAATAATAAAAACTGGTAAAGCCAAGTTGTAGAGCTCGTTCTGATTGTCTACGTCGATCTGATTGTATATTCAGAAATTGATTTGGGCCACCAGGGCCCACTAGAGAGCTGTTTGAAATCTCCAATCTACGCAAAAAATAACACCGTCAATCGAATTTTCTCGGAAAGTTGAGGGGGGTCACCAATACCCGTTTTGTCCTACAGGGCCTCCATATGCCTTAAATCGACGAAAAAACCCAGTTGCGTGTCTATTTACACGCACTTCCCCCTGTGAGTTAACAAAAATCATGACAGCTAACAAAATTGAATCGGTTGGCGTCAGTTTTTCAAATTTTAGTTATAGACACTTTGTCTACTAAAGTTAACAAAATTCCTACAAGTTAACAAAATTCATGGAAGTTAACACCTTTTTCCTCATGTTAATGTCCGTAGACAGGTGGTTTGTGTAACATACAGTATATTACATACCATGTGACGATGCTGAAATTGACTCGCATCGGGCAAGTTTCGTTTTTTTCCAACGACATTTTGGGCTCGGCATCAGTTTCAGGACCAACACACGGTAGACTTTGTAGTTGACTACTAAGCAGCTTTTTATATACGTATAGACTATACGGTATAGTCTATGTACATTTAGACCGTTAATTGGACATACCAAGGTAGTTTCCAAGGTTAAGTTTGTGCATGGTTAGGCAAAAGTCTGACAGTCAGACAAACACCCCAACTAGAGCAAAAACGTCTTAAAGTCAGCTAAATAATGTAATTATGGTCACTTGGAATGTGTCAAGCTCAGCTAAAACAGTTTTCGACCATGGGCCAATTGCGGTTTTCCCCAATTTCACTAACTGCTGTAGACCGAGAATCTTCGAGATCCGTTCTGATTTATAAAAACGGCTGAAATAGTATTGTTTTTTCAAAAGTCACATAGCGAATAAATTTTCAAAATTATGAGAAATTTACGATTAATTAGTATTAAACGCAGAGAGGTTGAGCAGAATTCGGTGAGAGGTAACCGAGGTAGTTAAATTAATATTTTGACTGATTAATAATACAAACATAAAATACACATTTTTAAGATGGACATTCATTTTTTGCGCCAATTTTATACATTCTTTGCGCAGTTATGTTGCAAAAGTATTTTCAAAAACCGGCACTATAACTGCGTAGTGTGTAGGCGAAAAAAACATATTGTATTTCTGTAAGATAAGTGGGTGCAAGATAAGTGCGTAGACAACAAATGGTGACATATCACGAGAACATTATTGCGAGACTGCGTACGGGGCGCCCAGTATGAATATTGTACACCTAAAAAGGGGTCGCCCCCAAATCGCCACACTTTTTTCGAGCCCGCTCTAAAAAAGACGAGCGCGCGACTCTCTCTCTTTGAGGCGCGCCACTTTAGTGCTTATTTTAACACATTTAGAGACATAATTACGAACTCTTATTATTTTTCCCAGACTCCTGAGGAAATCTACTTTACAAATATATAAAAAAATTAAAAAAAAAAAAATATTTAAAAAAATTAAATTTTTAAAATTCATCGTTTTACGGAATCATAACGTAATGTGACATTACTAATGTCTCTAAAAAAAAACGTAATGTAAATTTGGGGAACTACCCTAAAAAGTAACAAANGAGGTAGTTAAATTAATATTTTGACTGATTAATAATACAAACATAAAATACACATTTTTAAGATGGACATTCATTTTTTGCGCCAATTTTATACATTCTTTGCGCAGTTATGTTGCAAAAGTATTTTCAAAAACCGGCACTATAACTGCGTAGTGTGTAGGCGAAAAAACATATTGTATTTCTGTAAGATAAGTGGGTGCAAGATAAGTGCGTAGGCAACAAATGGTGACATATCACGAGAACATTATTGCGAGACTGCGTACGGGGCGCCCAGTATGAATATTGTACACGGAAAAAGTAACAAAACACTCTACTCAAAATCGTGAAAATTGTCAAACAGTGGCCGTTATTGACAAAGGAGAAATGTACTCAGTTTAGTCCACCTAGAATCACAGAATGGAAATGTGTGATTATTTCGTGATTTTTTTATATCACTTTATGATGGATTTTTTGTCATGTTTCGTAAATTTATTGATTTCTGTTATTTGTGGCGATCCCTGAACTACCGACTGTAAACCGTTTATCGGTTGAATTTCAATTTATTTCCTAAATTTGAAGAGAGTTAATGGTCGCTTGACAGTTGCCAATCAAATATTAAAAAGGATCCCTATTTGTATTTTAGGGAATAAATATATACACTATATTTAGGATCAAGATCAAATACTGTCAATAAAAAAACATTATCGTTGCCAAAATCGCCCGAAATATTTTAACTGTCAAACTTAAGCGACAGATATTTAGCCTCCGAAATTATCAATCGGAGTTAAATAAAGCACACATAAAAACGCTCGACCAACGCAGGAATTATGCCTATCAACTCAAAGTCTACTAGAATATACACTACTGCGTTGTTATTTGGCATGGTTTGTATGAATAACATGTTCAAATAAATGGACAAAATGGATGATAACGGCGCAGGGAGTTCTGAGAAAATATTTTTCGGAGAATAACAAAATGTTCGTGGATAAATGTTGTTCGAAAAATCTTTTCTGGAAAAAAACTAATATTAGCCAGCTGCTGGGTCGGTACAAAGTGGCGATTTTTTTACATATTTTCTTCGAAAAATTTATTCCTCGAAAAACTTTTTTTGGTTATTCGCCAAAAAATTGTTTTTTTTTTCGAAAGACTGCAGTGCTTTCCCTTATAACGGTGATTAGTTAGTCATCTAATTATTATTAATTTTTGTTTTGTTAATTTGGTTTCAAATTGGTTTCAAAATTTAAAAGTTGTCCGACATAAGCCAAATGCGAATAAAAAACGCGTGATTGGATCACTCAATCACATCGCTCGTCAGATTTTGGGCTCTGCGATTCTTAAGTCGATACTTAACGCTGTTTCATTGATTTTCAAGAATCTGATCTAAATTATTTTTTATTATAAACTATTTTTTTCAACATTTTTTTTCTCAGACAAAAGAAAAAATAGAAACGAAAATAGACATTTTTTTGAGGAGAATGAGAAAACAAATAATTACAAGTATTAGAAGAAAAGGTATCTTATAAAGAAAATTAAACCGACTATTGTGGAAAATATTTTAACTCCTGCGCTCCCAATTTTAATACCTCGTAGCGGTACGGCCAGTGCTATATGGCACTGTCAATGAATTTGTGACCACAAGAGTGAAGAACGACGCTATACCGTGCCAGAATTTTTATCCTTAAAATACACTACATAAGCAGTTATCTTCCACCAGTTATTTTAACAAAATTGTCTTATCTTAACACTTTTTGGACCGAAACGTGGATCTCGATTTCCATTCATATTACTAAACGTTTAACCCGTCGTATTTTGACACTAGCCAGTTGAAACCGTGTCTAAGAACTTCAACTAGCCTCCGATTTGAAAATTTATGAGATTGATTGCATAATTCGTGAGAATTATTAGACACGGCTTCCCAGCTTGAATCCATTAAACATTTCCAGAGCTGATGGTTTTGTAAATTAATTTTTTTTTCTGCTCAGATGAACTCTAATTGGTAGTTTTGTTTTTTATCTAAATCCATGAACCTTATTAATGGTATAAATGACTAAACATAATGGATGACATTGCAAAAAAGAGATGGCCTAATAAACATGTGGGACAGCTTAGGGTGCCCGCGGGTAAAATTGGGGGTATTCAGATCACTTTGAAAGTTTTCCCATCGGGTTCAGCATTTTCCACAGCATTTTCCACAATTGCTTAGTCTAAGCAAAAAAATGACATGACGAAAAAATTTTAACTTTAACTCTTAGGTATCAAAATGGGCAAAAAAGCCCGGCAGCTACCATATAGTTACTTAGACACTTCATCAGTACAAAAAGTGTCTAAATAAGTGCAGTGCACATTGTCAACATACGTGAACAGCGTGCAGACTAAGACTGGAACTTTTAAAGCCAAGGATTGCTCAAAGCACTTAAAAAGTTCCAGTCTCAGTCTGCGCCCTATCCACGTATGTTGACAATTTGTTTTTTTTGTCCAAATAAACGCAAATGATGTGTACTTAAATAATTACCGTATGATAGCTCTATGACTGCAACGGTGAAGTCATAAAAGCGTTACAAATCATAGGAAAATTGCTCAAAGCCTTGCATAGCCCTATCATACGGTATAAAAATATGATCAAATACAATCCCAACCTCAAAATCGTTACGCTGTATTGTTCAAAATACCGTGAGGATTTTTAGTTATGACTTCATGTTATAACGATTTTGTATCAGGGAGTGTAAACGGTATTTATAATATTTAGAAAGTTCAAAAAGTAAAGTCGAAAACAAACAAAAAAAGAAAGTTCGATACACATGGTGCGCAGTTATCTTGCGAACTTGGTCCTTAAAAAGTCGCAAGATAAGCGTTTTTTCGCAAGATAACTGCTCAGTGCATATAATATAATTATTATAAATCTCGAAAAACAAAATTCCGAAAAGTCGCAAGATAATCGTACGAGCGGCAATTTTTGCAAGATAATTGCGCACCCTGTGTATAAAATATAAGAAAATGAACTTTATTATTAAAACTGCTGTCTCATGAATTTAATCAGATTAAAAATGTCATAAAAATAAATCTGGTGCGGGATTCAAGTGTGATAAGCGGTCTTAATATGGTGCGNTATAACTGCTCAGTGCATATAATATAATTATTATAAATCTCGAAAAACAAAATTCCGAAAAGTCGCAAGATAATCGTACGAGCGGCAATTTTCGCAAGATAACTGCGCACCCTGTGTATAAAATATAAGAAAATGAACTTTGTTATTAAAACTGCTGTCTCATGAATTTAATCAGATTAAAAATGTCATAAAAATAAATCTGGTGCGGGATTCAAGTGTGATAAGCGGTCTTAATATGGTGTCCAAGCGCATTTGCATATTTTTTTGTTGTAAATTACCGTACAGCCGTTAATAGCATGTTCACCGTCCGTTTTGAACTTGACGCGTGTCAGATTTAGTAATTTCACATGGACATCTTGAACAAAAGCCCATTTCAAGACACATCAGAAACATGCAAAGAGCACAAAAACAACAGAGAAATAGGAATTCGTAATGAAACTTGGCTTTCCAGGAACCGGCCCAAACATAAGTTTTAATTCAACATGAACAGTGTAAAATCAGACAGTTGAATTTTTTCGTCTGAACGGGGTAAAATAAAAATGAGTAATAAAATATTATAATTTAAAATTTTGTAACAAGGTTTGGTTATAAAATTTGCAAATGATTTTCTGACACACGGACGTCGTTGAGATTTTTGATACAGTTCTTACTCCCATAATAGGCGCTCCCATATCGGCCGTTTGTTCAACAAAAAAGTGATAATAACAAAGGCTAATTTTTATAACGTATTTTTGAGGTTGAATTTGTCCAAAATTGACCCCATGAGGGGCGGTAATTCTATAACGGCCGTTTTTCGATAAATAGAAATTCGTATTGAAACTTGGTTTTCCAGGACTGGCCCATAAATTTGAATTCAACGTGGATTTTTTAGTCACACAGTGGAATTTTCCGTCTAAACGGCGTTAAAAATATAATAGATATAATTAAAACTAACATTTAAAAATAAATCATACCAATAAAATGCAAATTCGTCCCAACTGGAAGTTTTTTCGAGAATTAAAACAATCCATTATTGGAGCAAGGACTGTACAAAAGTTGTGCCAAGTTTGTAAGCAAATATGATGGATTTTAGAAATTATTCCATTGTTCACAAAATCAAGTCAAAAAATGATAGTGCTTTCCGCTGATTGGCTGAAACATTATTCCGGGAAATTAATCTCTCTTATTGGTCAATTATTTTTATCACGACACAAAAGCTGTTTAAATTCAGCTATTACGAACTTTATTTTCTTAGACGCCTTTTTTATATTTTTTTTAACGAATAGAAAATGTTTGAAACCAACACGTGACCCAGTTATGAATGCTATTTTCGAGAGTCAAAAGCGTCTCTAATGAGCGTTAGGATTTGACCAAATACTTAATTATGTTATTTGAAAAATGCAGAAATTTTTTCGAGTTAAATATGTTATATTAACGCTTCATTTGTTATTTGGCAGGGGATGACCCCTACTCAAGACAGTAAAGAGTATAATAATCGAACCTTCAAGAATCTTTTACCGGATAAGCTCAATAATGTGCAAAATGAAAGGGCGCCAATACGAGCGTCAAGTTTTTTTTGTTTTAATTTTTGAAAACAGATAACCGTGAATACGCTTTCTTATATATGAAGTTTTAGACGCCTCAAACAATTTGCTTTTTTTGTAAATTGTATTTTTTCCCACTTACCAAATCATATTTTATTGAAGAAATGTTTATGAAGCCGAAAATCGACCAATTATTGGAACGATTCAAAAAGGGAGGTTTGACAGCGAGAATTTTTTTGTAAATTTTTTAGTGAGTGTTTTTAAAATTTTTTAGTAAATTTTTTGAAATTTTTTTAGTAATTTTTTTTTTTTGAGACGTTGTTTTAAAGCATATTTTTATGATATCTTATTTGAAATTTTTTTGTTTCAAATGCACCAATAATTTTCATTCATATTCTTTGATATTTTTTTGAAATTATTTTTTTTTTGAAAATTTTTTTATTGAATTTATTATTTTTTTTTCGTTTTTTGCATGATCTTAATGAGGTCAAATAGTCAAAAACCAAAAATGTTTCGAAAAATTTCGTGACCAGGAAAGTGCTTCAAATGTATCGAGAAAGTCGTGATTTTTGCTTTTTAAAGTGTCTTTGGTACTTTACGTTTTTGGTACTTTAACTTTTGAACATATTAGTGATTCATTAAGCCCATAAAACGTTGTTTTTCTTTTCAAAAAATGTTTTATATATATTTTCAAAATATTTCTCTTCGAAAAAATACTTTATATGGATCCGACCGACTATAGCCTATAGTCTATAGGAATGTTTCAAGACATGACTCATGTCACATGAGGAATGATTTCCAATAGTAAATTTTACACATCTTGTGTTAATACAACCTTTTTCCAGACCTAAATTGTTTTTTGTCGTTTGTCCGATTTTTTTTTTGCAAAAATACTTTTTTTTTCAAACCGTCATAGTGGAGAGATGTGGCGGAGTTTGAGAGGAAGGAACTGCTCAAAGTCAGAGTTTACAGATCACTTAGACAGGCTAGTGCTGCTCTTCTTGCGGTTGCTGTCATCACCGTCATATTTAGGTTTGCTATATTTTATGTATATGGTTTATTTATATATAGTGGGCTTGACCAACATTCCCGAATCAAGGTTGCCTCAAGGCGAATGCCGAAAACTTTCCGTTATGCTGTAGACAGATATGACCGAAAACTAGGCCAAATTTGGTTCATTTTTGTTATATTTTTGTTGTAAAATAAATAAAGTCCCTTTAAAAATTCGTAATAACCATGAGTGAGATTATTTTAGCAAAAACATTTTTATCCATTTTTTGAACTCACAAAATTGTATTACAATAAATAACTTTCCGGTGAAATTTGGTGTAGTAATTTAACTCCTAGGAAGTTAATTTGAGGAAATTCGCACGTATAACTTCATAATTTTTTTTGTCTGGATAATTTTTGAACAATTGTCGGAGTTGGCTAAAAAAAAGCTCTTAAAGAAAGTTTTTTCGGAAACGTTTGCCGATTTAACTTTATTTTTGGGACGTAAAAAACGTATAACCACATTTTTTTTTGAACAAAGTAATTTGGCCATCAAACGTGAAATTAAAAAGTGGATTGTAGTAAATTACTTTAGTTTTGGCTCAAGTTCACACATATGGGTCCAGTGACGTCATTAATCTGTTTTAAGGCCTTAAAATAACCCTTCTTTGATCCCAATGAAAAGTTACTTAATTTCTAATTTTTAAGTACCGTAATAATTTTTTTAACTTTATTTTCGCCTAATAGAAAGTTCATATGTTACTAAAAATTAATTTATCACGTGACCAGGTTTACCTGAGCCAAAACTGGATTTGTCCACTAAAATCCACTTTACAATTTTTTTAAACGCTATGTGTAGGGGGCGAACGCTATGTGTAGGGAGCGTTAAAATGGCCCCAAATTTTAACTATTCGCCGCTTAGGTACCTAAATATATTAGTTAAATTTTAACTTAATATCGTGTAAAATCAGTATACTGGACATTGAGCTGAATTATGGTGCCCGTGGTCGGATGGTGGCACCAAGTAAGCCGCCTGTTTTTGGTATTTCTTGCAATTATTCCTGGACGAGCAAAGGCGACGTCTATGATGTGGAAAGTAAACAGAAACTCGAAAATTTCCTTAGGGGTATTGGATTTTCTGTTCGCGTAACCATATCAGCATTAACAGGTATATTTTTAATAAGTAATTCCACAAAAAATATATGATCGGACTCAAAATCATTAATAATAAATCTACTACAAATTTTACGTTGGTATCCCGACAGTTTCGTTTTTTTAACCTACCGGGTAAACGTTTAGAGCGTAGGTGGACTTGCTGGAAAACATGCTAAAAAACTGTAGCCTAATAAACCCACAGTGCGTGGGCGGGCTAGGGCTTCAAAAATTGAGCTAAAGTTCTGATATTAACTTTATAGTCTACCGTTTAACGAATCAAGCTAACTCGGGGTATTACGAAAAATGATTTACCCCTTATCACATATTATTTTAGGAAATTAGAAACATTTTGTGGAGTGGGGTATTTTGGTGAAAATTTTGGCCGCCAAAAATTTGTATTTTGGGTCGTGAGGCCATGTCTAAAACCATTTGGCGACTATTTGGTCTCGAAATGATATTTTTCAAGACATTTGGCGATCAAATTCTGGTCACGAAAGGACTCATAAAGCATGTTTTTTCGGTCACTGAAAGTGGTATGCAGAATACCCTACACTCTTTTTTTGCGGAAGTATATACTGAAAGCGTTTTATAATTTGTTTCAGTTCTGACTATGGGACTAATTTGGTGGTATACTGAATTAGAAAGGCGACTGCTGGTAGTTCGTCATCATTTATCCGAAAATGTTAATCTATTATGTTCACCGTTAGCGCCAAATCTGTATCTTGAGTTATTCTTCTGTTTCCTTCACCTCCCGCCGAGCATCAAATGGTTAGCCCCTGAGATGCAACTCGTCACCTTTGTTCGATTATATCACATTGTCAAGGTATGTTCACAACTACACCAACTGTGCCGTTATCTTTCAAAACCAAAGTTGAAAAAAAGTAAAAGATGATGGACGATTGAAAGACAACGACGCAGTGAGACGGAATTATGGGAATTTGTCATGAGTTTGTGTAATTTTTCGTGTAAATTTACTAACAAAAATAAATTTTTGAAAATGGATAACTAGGGCAAAATGCGGCAGTTATTTAGGGGCAAAAAAAATTAGTAACTACCAAAATGTTCACGTAGAAATGATGTTTGAAATTAAAAAGAGGTTGATTAAGGCACTTTTGAGTCCTCTAATGCCGTTTATCATATGAAAGGGTGAACTTTAGCAAAAACCAGATTAACTAACTAAGATCCATTTTTTTATTTTGCATCGATTGGCAAAATTACTTTTGTTGAAAAATTTTTGGTTATCTTACAATTTTGGGCTTAAAAAGTGGACGTTAACTGTAGACTAGACGGTTAGTTCACACCCTATGTTGTGTAATGTAATTCTTTTCTCGAAAATTGTCGTTATTCAAACTTTTCTGATTGCTTTTTACACAGAAAAGAATTCGATGAATACCATATTATGACATGTGTGGGTCATCCAAAAAGCGTCCCTCGACGATATAAAAACTACTTGGTCTTAAAAGGATTACGCAATTTATTGCTCTTTTTTTCTTTTAAAATTGTTTTTACCACTTCTGCACTGACACCATAATTGCATTAAAATTCACAAACAACATTCAAATTTAACGTCAAATTCGAACGTCATATGTGTACTTAAGTATTCATTGAATGTTACTACATATATGGACCATAAAATATGGACGACAAAGTAAATTACTTTGTATTATACATATCACATAAGGAACTACTACACTAAGACATATCTTTTACCTTATTTTCTTTTGTCATTACTATTATTCAACGAAAATTTTATACCGTTATTTTCAATGACACAATTTGTCAATTACTTCAAGTTGTAAAAAAATCAATCAATTATTATAAAATTAATGAAACAACCCTTATTCTCATACAGGACATTTTGGTTGCCGAAAAAACCTGTGTCAAGGAATGAGCGTCCCTCATGGGGCTAATTTGGGACAAATTGGTATTATTGACTCTCAAAATATGTTACAAAAATAGCGTACGTTATCGGATTATCACTTTGTTGGCTAAAAACAAAGTTTGGGAATAACGTCCGTTATGAGAGCGTTCCTTATGTAAGTAAAGGATACGTTTTTGGTAAAAAGCCCGCGAAAAGTCTCGATGTCGAGTTACCCTTTTTTCAAAATTGGTTGATTGGAAAGCCGACCCTTATTCGGCGCACTCTAAATTCGGGAACATTAGTGTGGTATTTCAATAAAAAAAAGTGCCAAATAATCGTACAAAATCTATAAACTTATTAATTTGTTTGATTTAGTACATGCGAGAACATCACCCAATGCGATATCATCGAATGACGGAAATTCTTAAAACTGTGGCCTCTGTTAAACTGTCTTCAACATTCCTTTTAAAGGTACGTTAAATTCAAACCAGTTTTGGCGTTAGACTGCTTTGATTACCGGCTGTATTGTATTGAGTACCGCACATACTTTGAATGTAGTTGTTTTACGAATTCAAAAACGGCATCCACGGAAATCAGGATTGTAACCCAATATCTAAGAGCTGAAAAAATATTTCCCTGAGAGCCGCGGATGCTTTGAGTGCCATTATTTTCAAAACTCAAAAAACGGCACTCAAGGCAAGTGGGGTCATAATGAAATATTAAAAAAAAATTTCTGAAAAACCGTTGCTTTAGGTGCCACGGATGCTTTGAGTGTCGTTATTTTAAATACTCAAAAACGGCACTCAAAGTAGCCCGGATTTAAATCAAATATTCTAGAGCTATTTCCTGAAAAAACCGTTACCAATGTTAATGGCCTTGTACATTTTCAATGTTTTCGCCGTCGGCTACATCGTTTTCGCGCTAGAGCGCGCCAGTGGGACCTGTATGGAGTACGACGATGTAGTGTGGATGATGGGGGTAACCATCACTAATCTTGGCTTTGGTGATTTTACGCCAAGCTTTTGGGTCTCACGCGTCATTATTTCTTTACTGTCACTGCTTGGCATATTTCAGACGGCCTTAATTGTTGGCGTTCTCTCGGAAACACTTGTCATTCCACCGGATGAAAAAAGAATTCTGGCATCCGTTGAAAAACAAAGTAAGATGTGTGTTTTGAGTGATGAACACAGCTTAACTCCTGTGCCCTATAGTGCCGTATGGCACTGTTTTCATGATTCTATGAATGGTTCAAAATTTTTATGTTCTCAAAAACCGTTCGTCAAGGGGTTAGCGTCCCTCATGGGGTTAATTAAGGACAAAATCTTGACTAAAATGAGTCCGTTATAGTTGCTATAGGTGCCATAGATCATGATAATGCCATATGGAACTTGAGAGACACTAAGAGGTTGCAACCGGGCGTAGGAGTTAACTGGGAATCGCCTGATTTGAGCGCAACGGAAAATGGCCTAAAAGACCATTTTAGGGGCTGATCAAATACGTCGGCATGCGGCAGCAAAACTGATACAGGCAACATGGCGGCAGTACCGACACAATAAAAAGCAACATGCATATGAGAACGGCACCGCTCATCGAAAAGATAAATTATCTGGTGCACTGAATAAGTAAGTAGGAAGTGTACATGCTTGATTTCATTGTATTTTCTAAATATTTGATGCAGACCTTTAAACTATGTCAAACGTCCAGACTGCAGTTTATGAACTTTTGTTTTCGACATTTATGTGGTACTATAGTAGATTTAATGCAAGTTGACTATTAGTTCTTTAAAAGAAAAAATAGTTTTGGAGAAATTCAGCGAAAAACGTTCTCTCCGAAAAACCAGTGTTGCGAAAAATGATTTCTTTGAATACCGTTGTTATGGTCGTTAACGAAATTTTGTCGGAAATCCGCTTTCTCCGAAAAATCTTTTTTTCAAAAAGCCATTTTTTAAATCTCCGAATGACACCCTTTTCAGGAACGTTTTATCTAAAATTACTCAAAAAGTGTTATATGAAAAGTCCCGGAAGTGTTTTCTTCGAAGACCGGGGTGCCGTAAAAATCGACTGCGACCGTTTTTATTTGCTAGAGTTGAAAGACCAAACGTTTGCAATTATTTCTTTGAATTATTTTGAAACTATTTTTGAATTTGTGCATATTTGCATAGACGGGCGTATTAGGCTGTCACGGTCTAGGGCCTAGACTCAATGTCTCGTGGGCAGCCTAGGCGTATACGGTATAGCAGTTAATTTATTAACTATTATTCAGATTAAGCATGTTTAAAATGCGAGGCGGTAGAGGGGTGTATAAAGCATACATCGACGCCCTATGGCAATGGCGACGGGTTAAAACATCGACGGACACCGTAGGTCAATCCCTCGAAAAGGAGTTTTTAGTCGACGATACGGCCATCACAACCACATATATTTCACGAAAACTTGATGAACTCGAAAAACTCGTGCGGAAGGGCGGCCCGGGCGTGCCAGACAAGAAGGACCCCGAACAGACCAAAATGAAGTATGAGTTATTCGAAAATTCGCGATTTTCCTTTTTCTACTTATAGCATTTAAGTACTCCGATAATTGAAACTTTCCATTCTTTATCGGTAAAAACAAATATTTATTCATTAAGGGGGTTTAGTGCGCGACGAAATGCACTGAGGATAACAAAACAAACATCCTGAGAAAAAAAATGAAACTTATTATAAAAAGGATGCTGGTTAATCCTGCTGTCTCTTCGGAGTAAAAACTTACGATCCGGTTTTAAATCTCCTGTTGCGGTCTCCACAGTGCCATATGGCACTATTCTCCCTTTCGAGTTAGCACCTTTGATCCCGTTTTTGATCTTCTATAGGCTATAGCGGTTTCCATAGTGCCATATGGCACTGTTTTCATTTATCGATTTTAAGCTATAAGCGAAATGAGTGAAAATGGTGCCATATGACACTGAAGGGACCGTTTGAGTTAAAGTACTCGAACAGTTGAAAAATATGAAATTATGCAACCGAGACTACTTTGGGCAAATAGTGTACCATATGGCACATATATATATATGGTAGATTTACCATATGGCACTTTTGGGACCGTAGGAGCTAAAGTACTCGGATAATTGAAACATATTCAATGTTGCGACTTCCCATTCTTAACCAGTAATTAAAGTGGGCAAAATTATTTATTCATTTTTAGGTGGTTAAGTGCGGGGCGAAATGCACTGAATAGTAAACTGCTCAATGCGGGGAAACTGTCAAATTTAACCTCCAAAAACAACTCAAAGCTTCCTTCGCAAAAAGCCTCGCGGACATCATCCCATGAACAATTGTCCTCAAGGTTAACCAAATCAAATAATGTACAACCGAACAAACTGAACAATATCTCCAAAATCAACAACATTATCGTCGCGGAAAAGCAAAAAGATCAACAACAATGTAACAATCACAATCATCAACAACCACTGCCATTACAAAACAATGTGGAGAAAGTGAAGACTGAACCAAACAACAACAAACAAGAACAACTGATAAAAAGACTGTCCGAGCAAGTCAAGGGTCTTGAAGACAAGCAGGATATTGTCAAAAAAGGTATTAAGGGGGTACTATCCTTACTCTCAATAAGGACGCACTCAATACGGACGATTTCTTCTAATACGGACGCTTTTTCTGAAAAAATGTCCACAAAACAGTCGCAAACGGACACTTTAAGACAATTCACCCCAATACGGACCCTATTTTCGAGAATCAAAAACGGCCGTTTTGGAAGTAAGGAATGTATTATCTGAGTTAACACAGNTAGAAATTTTGAGCCTTTTATTAAGAAAATAAATTAGTCTTACTTTCAGTATTTTGGAGGGTATTTGGCTCGCTATTTTTTTCTACTAAAACAATTTATTTTTAAAGCAGTATTTATATCATCTATATTGCTCTAAAGCGCTACACAAAAGGTTTCACATTAAAATAATCACAATTTATAACTTAAAATGGTACAAATATCTGAATTTCCAGAAAAATCAGAAATGTCACTTCACGGCAAAAGCTCCAAAAGATATGCGAGCAAAAAAAAATCATTTGTTTTTGTACCAATGCTGTTTACAACTCCTATAGGTAGGGGACAAGCTGGTCTAAAATTTTTATAACTCTACCTTTCATACATCAATTACGCCACTTCAGCGATTTTTTTGACAAAAAATCAGCGAAAATCAACAAAAATCGCCAAATTCAATAAAAAATTTTAGCATGAAAAATTTTAGACCAGCTTGAGTGATAGAGCTAACTAGGTGCCTTCGGATGACAAAAACAGAAAATTGACTACATGCCTTACATATCTTTTGGAGCTTTTCTTAACTTTTTTTTTGGCCAACTTTAGAGGTCCGTGGGAGGTATGTATGTTGACCAATACTTTTAATTACTTCTAAAATCAGTCCGTCAAACCTTTCCGAATATATTTGAAAAAAAGTTCAAATTAGTAAGGGTTATATTTGAAGAGAAAACGACTTCATTTCGGTGACTAGATTTTTCAGCCAATAGGGTATGGCGCATCCTTAAACCATATAAAATTGCCATATAAAATTAACCATATAAAATTGCACCACATATATAAACTTCACAGAATTTATTTTTCTCCGTGCGCGTAACTCTAAAAACATCAAACTTGAGCAAATTTAAAAAAACGGACAATTTAATCGGTTTTTATTACATTTTCCGGTCAAAAAACTTCGTTGAAAATAAACCCAACACATAATCTCATTGTAAGATCATTTTTAACGAGTTTTTTACAATTATTTTTGACCTAATTTTTGACATCATTTTTCGCGAGCATTTTTCGAGATCATTTTCGAGAGCATTTTTAATATTTAGGATATTATAGGCCCCCAGCATTTTATTCCATACAGTTATTGCTTGACAAAAAAACGCATTTTTTTATCGAAACATGTATAAAAACATTTTTTTTAGAAATCAACAGTATAAAGTCGTTGATTGCAGCCTTGAAAGATGTTTCTCATGAAACTACCGTAGACTACGTCGGGGAGAATTTTACGAACAACGCTGACTCAGACCAAGAAAGGTAACGTATACAAAGGGGGCCCACGGGTTACGTTGGGCACCGGTTGCTTCGAGAGAAACTGGGATTCGGTTATGTTTCGAATAGCCGCATCCACAAGATCTCATGGAAAATCCGTTTTAGGGAGCGATTTTAACCTACAAAAATAATTTACTAAAAGTTTCGAGACCTTAACTAATGATTGATATACACTACCTGACGGGTAATCTTACCACCAGTTATCTTACGAAGATTGGGTTATTTTAGTTTTTTTTGCAACAAAACGTATTGAGGTTTCCAATTATCTTACCAAACATTCTGACCAATTATCTAACCTAGTTGGGTTATCTTACCGCTTTTTAAGTCTATGTAAATTTGTATTTCATATTAGTAATGAGCGTGTTTTCGGCATGTCCATGGAAAGTTTTCGGCTAGGAGCCAAAAAAACTCATAAGCCAAGAAAGCCGCGAATTAGTTGCTGACATATGGGTACGACTTTTGAGCACTTTTTGTTTTGTTTTTGGGCACAAAATTTACACAAAAAAGCACTTGCTGTAGATTTTTGTATGTTACCCACATAGACTTTGAATTGCCCAACCTCACCGTTTTCTAAAAAACAGTTTATCACTTAGGGCTCTAGCAAATAATCACTGAATATTTTTAACAATTATCAAATACATGTACAAGAGTCCCTCAAATAAGGGTCGCGTTTGCCAAATAAGGGACGCTTTTTCCGAGAAAAATATTATCGCACCAAATAAGGGTCGCGGATTTTCACATTGATTTCTAGAGATATTTTAACTATTTTCGTGTTCGTTTGTCGAAAAAATTAATTTAAATTGTTTTTAACTTCTAATTCAGTCTTTAAAATTAATAAAATAAAACGCAAAAAACATATTTTCATACAATATTAGCAATAAAATATGCTTATCCTGAGTTCGCCAAACAAGGGTCGGTTTATCATAACACGAAACCGACCCTTATTTGGCGACCCCCTGTAAATGCTTGAAGACATAAAAAGTCCATTGTGAATTTTGACAAATAGAAAAATTGGCAAAAAAAAATTGACAGACTGAATTTTGATAGTGAAGGATGGAGTGATCTATAATTGGTAAAGATATAATTATTTGGATGATGTACGTCTAAAGACAATTACAGTCAAGGTTTTCTGGAAATTTATACTTGATCATGATTTCACAATGAATAATGTCTTTTTAAAGTACTTTCCATCATGTTCCATGACTCACAGTCGCGCAAATATGAAATAGAATGAAAATAAAATGTCGAGTAAAAAAGTCATGACAGCACAGATAAAAATAGGTCAAATTTCATAAATTCGCATATGGGCCATATGATATGGCAGACACTTTCTATTAGGGTAAACATCATTTCCAGAGATTATTTATCGTGTTTTTTACACTTTTAAAGGTGGTTGAAATTTCGTTATAAATGGTTAGGGTGCTAATAGGATTTTATTAGGGTTTGATTAGCCCCTAACAGTTAAGGTTTTGGTTGAAGATTGGATAAGCTTGTGATTTGCGTGGGGTTCGCTTTAATAGAGAAAAAAGGCCAAAACCACCAATTTTTTCGAAAAAAAGTAGTTTGGCTATTCGACGTATAATTAAAAAGTGGATTGTAGTGGGCTAATTCAGTTTTGACTCAAGTTCACCCTGTCACGTGATAAATTTTATTTAAGGCCTCCAAATGGCCAAAAAAAAATTTTCGAAAAAAATTGGTGGTTATGGCTTATTTTTTTTTCTCTTAGTCACGAGCCATTCCCTAATTGGGGCGTTGTGATTTTTCTACTGTAGTGATCAATAAACGACAGTCAAATTTCTGGCAAGCCCAGAGAAGTTTTTACGTTTTTTTACAATTACACCTAAAAAGCGCACTTTGGGATATCATGTGTGTTTCAAACAATTTTTTAATGAAAACAACTGTGACACTTGTNATGAGTTGACTGCCTGAAGCTCGTCACTCTTGCTCTCGGGCCCTACGCTGCCGCTATAAAAAGGTCTCTAGGGCGTCCTCGGAAAATATTTTCTATTGAATATTTCTTAGTAATATTTCCTATTCAATTTTTGGCCACTTTTCTTCGTTTATGCATATGAAATAGAATGAAAATAAAATGTCGAGTAAAAAAAGTCATGACAGCACAGATAAAAATAGGTAAAATTTCATAAATTCGCATATGGGCCATATCATATGGCCCATATGATATGACAGACACTTTCTATTAGGGTAAACATCATTTCCAGAGATTATTTATCGTGTTTTTTACACTTTAATTTCACACTCTAATTTCGTTATAAATGGTTAGGGTCTTAATAGAGTTTTATTAGGGTTTGATTAGCCCCGGACAGTTAAGGTTTTGGTTGAAGACTGGATAAGCTTGTGATTTTCGTGGGGGTACGCTTTAATAGAGAAAAAAAGGCCATAACCACCAATTTTTTCGAAAAAAAGTATTTTGGCCATTCGACGTATAATTAAAAAGTGGATTGTAGTGGGCTAATTCAGTTTTGACTCAAGTTCACCCTGTCACGTGATAAATTTAATTTAAGGCCTTCAAATGGCCAAAAAAAATTTTTCAAAAAAAATTGGTGGTTATGGCTTATTTTTTTTCTCTTAGTCACGAGCCATTCCCTAATTGGGGCGTTGTGATTTTTCTACTGTAGTGATCAATAAACGACAGTCAAATTTCTGGCAAGCCCAGAGAAGTTTTTACGTTTTTTTACAATTACACCTAAAAAGCGCACTTTGGGATATCATGTGTGTTTCAAACAATTTTTTAATGAAAACAACTGTGACACTTGTCGATATCTTTGTTATCTTCAGACTTCAACAGACATTCCAGAGGATATTGCGACGTATGTTATTAACGTCATTAATACTTTCTACTAAAGCATCATGTATCCAGAGAGATATCATGAATAAGCATGAATTTTTTTATTTGCATATTTATATTTACGAAGTAAAGATGACTCCTAGGGGGAAGCAAAATAACATGGTGCCCTCTGGAAGTTAAGATTGATCAAAAAATAATGTCAATTCTGAATACTGTAAATATATTCTACACTATGCAGATAAATAAATAGATACTCATCGTCTCAATTGAATTTTCGGCGTTTTTTACGCTTTTTCAAGATGATGATTTTTCATTTTTTTAGGACTAAAAAACTAGATTTTTCGAAAACTAACGTTTATATGATTTATATGATTGAAACAAGACACACTTTGACGCTAGAGAGCTTTTTTTCGTACACATATAAATAAGCTAAGTATTCTCATAATACTTGCTTTCGTAAATTACGATTCTTGCAAAAAATAAGACACTAGTTGTCTATTTTTGAATATGTTATTTATAACTTGCATGTGTATTTATCTTCTAACGTAGTTTCATTTTTGAGCTAATTCCTAGTCAGTTTAGAAACAAATACAGTTTGGAAACTCGGAAAAACGGCTGTTATAAAATAAACAGCCGTTTTGGGATTAAGGGGCACTAAGGGGTTAATTTTATACAATTTTTTTCAGTTTTTAGCTAAAAAATATTTTTTAAACCTAAAAGCCGAGAGTGTTTTTAGTGCGAGTTGTATTTTTTATAGAGCCACAATATTGCGCAAATCGACATTATTTGGTGGTAGTAGTAGTTCTAGCCGTTTCAATGTTAACTGCGAGTTTTGCACACTTTTTTGCACAAAAAGGGTTTTTATTTCACGAAAAATTTAATCAGGTTCAATATTATGAGAACAAATTCGCCAGCATCGCGGCATCTGGTAGAAAAAACTTTTTTGCGGAAAAAAAAATTTGTGGTTTTTCGTGGACAATTTTTTCCCAGAAATTCGTGAAACTGAGTCGAAATGATAACAAATATATATGTTGATTTAAATTGTTTTCTTTTCGCGTAGGTTGACACTTTTAAACAACTCTGTAGCGGCTCTTGGTGGGCAAAATAAAATTTGAGATTATCATTTTGAGTCAGTTTCCCGCACTCTGGCCATAAAAGTTTTGAAAATTTTTCTCTGATAAAAAATATCTCATGATAACCTGTGATAACCTTTTTGTGTAAAGCAGAAACTTTACCGAAATACTTACACTCATCGGTAACTAACTTTTTCATTCAGCAAAAAATTGAACCAAAATCGACGAGATCCCAACACGCATAATGCCAGTCGCCGTGGTGCTTACGCCGCAGTTTAACTCTCAAGGGTCCCGACTGGGCGAAATATCCCCCTGGGAGTTAAGTCAGGTTGCCGTGACAACAAAAAACATTATTCCTGATTTCAAGCAATTGCTCTTTTCTCTCTTCCAACTGAACAATTCATATTCAATAGTTATGATTCCAGTACGACTCGGGATTTGTCTTTTAGTTTAACTTTTGAAACCCATTTTTACACCATTTTATCCAAATGCCAAACACTGCCCTTCTTCTTCATGAAAATAAATTGCACAGTTAATGCACCTTTGTCTTTATAGGGCTTAGGCAGCACAACAGCTGGCTGGGCAGATCATGATTAGTTTTAGACTTAAGAGGCCAGTCCACTTAGTTTTTATTTTTGGCGCGACCGGCCACCTCAGGACAGCGCATTTTTATTTTTGACACGACCGGCCACCTCAGGACAGCGCACTTTTATTTTTGACGTCGTAAGGCCAGTTCAGGACAGCTCATTTCAATCTTTGGGCTCTACACGCCAGTTCTTGACAGCCAATGTTAGGAAGTTGGCTACCGATTTGAGCTGTCAATTTAATTATATTTTTATTTTTGAGTTCAAAAGGCCAGCCAATGCCAGCTTATTTTTCCCCGTTATACCGGTCCCTGGTTCAGACTCAAGTTGGTAGAAGAAACAAATTCAAACCAAAACCATTTTGGCCGTTATATTTCAAAATTACGGTATTTGACGCTTTTTAACTTTTTATAAGATAACGGCGCACCTGTTATATCATTAATCCCTACCTAACCAGAAGAAATAACAAGAAAAATTGTAAAAAGGCAGAGTTGTATTTCGAATCCGAGCGTTGGCCAACGCTTGCGTTGGGCGTTAGGGAAATTTGGAGCGTTGGCCAACTTTTCCAACACTGATTAGATGTGCATGCTGAAATAGCATAAATGTGCGCGCACAAATTTGCCCTGGCTTATTCATTGTTGGACCACACAGTATATCAAAAATCATTTCAAAAACATAATTAGTGGTTACAATTGAACTTTGGTGTTTTAAAACCAAGTACTCTCAATTTTTGGGCGTGAAACACTTAGATCGATTATATCTAAGTGAAAATTATTTAAAATCGCTTTATCATCTAAAGTACTGAACAATTTATTGTCACTGAAAGCCTTACAGAGAGTGAAAAAACGTTTTTTTTTCTTTCATTTGCTTTCTGGTCGATTTTATAAAATGGTATCAATCAAAAACGTCTGACTTTACGCTCGAACCTCTCAAATTTTGCGACCAATTTTGAAGAAGGCGGTGGTAGTTAACTGACCAAACATCATCAAGAGCCACACAAGCGATTGTTCACGCACTGATTGGCTGGACACGACGAACACCACTTACCGTGCTCGTAAGGGGTTTTGAAATCTAAAAATTAAAAGATAAAGGTAGAGAAAAAGTGTTATCAAAAACTTGAGGGTCCTATTAATCGGATAGTTCACGCGAACTTTGAACCGAAGTTAAAAGACCTTCAAATCTAGTGACTTTTTGATATACCGTGTGGTCCAACAATGAATCAATCATACCATTATTGTTTCTGTATAAAAAGTTTGCTAACAAATTTGCTTTGACTGATTGATGGTTGGACGCTCCCTACTTGGACCCAACAGTATATGTTAGTGAACGACCAGCGCTAACTTTATGACAAATTTTGGAAATACATTTTTGTAATTGAAATGTATTTTTAAATACAGATAATGTAATTAACATGTCACCCGCATCTGTAAGTAAGACAAAAATATTAAAAGTGACAACGCCATGTAGGGGTAGGCGCTCCCACTGTAATATATAATTTAGAGAGTCAGACCCAGCTCGGTGACAAACTTATTTTGAAAAATCGGCAATTTTTCCTATGTTTTCTCCAAAAACTTATTGCATTTTTGCCCAAAAACATTTTCTCCGAAAAAATCTTTTCTTACATTTTCCCCCAAAAACGTTTGCGGTGGCCAAATTATTTACCTGTATACGAATGCCTGAAAACACAGACAAATCTGTGCGTTGAATCGTCACATTGATGGCTGACGCAGCCAATTCGACTGGCAACTTCCGAAATAATCCGCGCATAGTCTTTGCAACTCTCGGCAGAATCCGGCTGCGATTTCCGCGTCTTTTTACAATAACCACCTTTCTTACCTTTAGGAAAACGATAAAACTTTTTGCCATTGGCCCAAAATTTTATTGGCGCGCAATTATCGGTCGGTTTTTCGCGCGAGGCGGCAATGTTGGCGGTCAGAGTTAAATCGCCAGTTATATCCTGAATATTTTCAATTTTCCCAATACAAGACATACCTGCTACTTTCTGGGCTAAGATTTTCATTGCGTCGTCCCAAACAGTTTGAGGCATTTTTCGGGCTGACGGTAGGCTGTACAAACCGAATTTCACATTTTTTCAATTTTATAAAAAAACAGTCTTTTTTTGCTTATAACCTTCTAATACACCCCGTTCGGGCTTATACGGCCCTTTCACTATCCAAAACCGGCCTGGTAAACCGCAGGAGACCGGATAAACCCACAGTGCGTGGGCGGACTAGCCGAACAAAGAAACATTGGGAAAAACGGTTGGTTTGAAAAGCCTAGCTGGGGGTCGTACCGTCGATCGGACCTTGTCAAAGCAATCTAGAATTAACTTGCGACTTTCGAGCTCTGAATGACCAGTAGACAGGTTCGTGTTGATTAATAAAGAATTCGAGCCGGTACGCATATTAGTCGACGAAATTTCCGAGCTGGACTGTATTGTCTTAAAAAGTTCTGATAAGGGTGTCCAAACAAAGAGAGTATTTTATTTACTAAATAATCGTTTATAATTTCAAAAAAGAGCGTCGCACCGTCAGTGAACTGACGAAGACTAAAAGGGTCCTATTATGAGCATCGTATGCGTAAAACATAGACGTAGGGTGTCCGCGGTAAATATCGGGGATTTAAAAATCACTTTGAAGGCTTGCGCAATATTTTTGTGTTATATTATTTTTCTAGAATAAAAAGAGCAACTTTTAGGTTGTGACATATAATTAGCTCATTTTTTGTAATTCCTTTTATTGTTGGTTTTAGGCCAAACCGCGGGCACCCTAGGTCCAGCTCTTTGGGCGCGGCCGGGCGTGCGCCATAGCATCGTGTCGCCCGTATATTTTGTTTTACGTATCCGGAATGAAATTCGTGTTTGTTGACAAACATAAAAGCAAAGATTGACAAACGTATACATGTTATTGTGGTAACCCTAGTTCTGTATCACGCAGCGTAGAAATGCACATGTCATTGTAGCACGTTTCTTCGGCGCATGAGAGACGCGGGGCTTTTCGTTTTAATCGAGAACAGCTTCGACTACTACGCATATCTTCCGCGGCGCAGGAATACGAAGCACAAGCAAAACAATCTGAAATATTCATAATCTTAGTAATGCAGTTGCATTTTTGTCGTATAAAAAACACCAAACGGTGAACCGCCCAGTAAGTGATGGGTTCCCGTTTTTTTGTCCCTTACTTGGCGCGCGCTTAGTAGTCGGCCTCTGTACGGCATCTGCGGAGTTATCTGGCAAAAAAAAAATGAAATATTTCGTTACCTTTGTGTAATATTTCATTTTTTTGCCTACGCAGTTATCTCACAGCAAATATTTAGTCATTTTCCGCCTACGAACTGCGCAGTTATCTTTTAAAAAGATAACTAGACAAGTAGTGTACGCTACCTAACAGTTATGTTACCACCAGTTATGTTACCAGCAGTTATGTTCCCCCAGTTATGATACCACCAATTATGTTACCACCAGTTTTGTTAACAAATTTCTGCTATGTTAATACTTTTTGGGTTTTGGTGAGTTTCGGTTTCCGCCCACGCCCTACCCACTTATGTTAACACGATTTAACCATGTTAACAGATTTTGACGTTTAATGGTGGTAACATAACTGGTTAGGTGATGTATATCTTTCTAACTATCAGGATGTATACCGTACTTGTGCAAGATGGCCCAGCCAAATAGGGTGGGTAGTTGATGATAGGGGAGTGTGAATATTCACAGACCATAATGAGTGGATTAGTGGCGATTCCCGACTCATAATTTGTGCGCACGTTACTTCGCCCCGTACATTGGGTAACTCCACATCCAACACGGTACACTTTCCAGTTTGCTAAATAAAATGTCATTTAAATTTTTGTTAGATTGTGTTTCGGTTATATTAACACGAAATCACGTTCAAAGTAATCTTTAAAAAAATCTTCATGTTCAATTATGTGCTTAACCCTGCACCGTTTATCTGCACAGTCCATATAATGTTTCTAGTGCTCAAAATGCGTAAACAAAAAAATGCAAAATGTAGTTGTGAATGCCGGAACGTGACACTTTCATTGGATAAAAAAGTGTCACGTTCTCGGACGGTTGTCGCGATTTTCACACAAACAACTGATTACGTCTTACAAAAGTGGCAACTAGTCGTACAGATGCAATAAAGTGAAAAAAAGAAAAACAGTTTGAACATAACTTGTGATTATCATATTTGACTATTAGAACATGACACTTTTAGTTTAAATTAAACAGACCTAGCGTAATATAATGTCCACATTCTTTTCCTGGTACACAATCTCGTGTATGATAATCGAAATACTCCCTTTCATCGTACCAACCGTCGACTCTAAAAATATAAATTTCACCGTTGATATTAAAATACATCAACTGTGTAGTTATCTGGCCGCCATTCTTGTCCAAAAATATTTTACTCCATATATTTGGCCAGATAGGTGTCATGCTCAACACATAAAGATAGGAGTCCCTGGGAAATTATTGCTCAAAGTTCCCGCTAGGTAAAAGACGGAGCGAGAATTCCGGCTTGATAAACGCTGGCCAGATAAGTACGCAAGAGGCTGTTTAAATTTACATAAAAAATAAACTGAAATGTAATTTCCTAAGAAAAAAGAGTACATAAAAATTGTGTCGAATTTTATTCCATACCAAATGAACTTTACATTGGATTCATGTTGGTAATTTTTTGTGGAACAGTCCGGTGACGAGTTAAATGTACGATACACGGTATAGAATAAATTATGTTACGATTGAACCTCAAAAGGTTACATAATCAATGTTAACATAAACATCGACTAATTTCCTCAAAAGTTTACAACCAACTATAATTTGATTTGGTAAAAAACAGAGGGCCTGCTATGTAAATATCGCGTTTTATTTTGAATTTGTTTTCAAACTTGCTTCTGGGTACTTTTTAGCAGTTGGGGTGTTTAGTTATTAACTATTTAAAATAGACTTCTTAATTATTCAAAAAGCAGATTCAATTTGAGAGTCTAGTTAAACCGTTACCGTCTTGCTTATCGTCATAATAGTGTTATTCTTTGTGGCGATTATATGGACTTTTTTTGGCAAAAGCTTAATTGTGATACATTTTTCAGCATTTGACTGTCAGAAATTCAGATTATCACGTTTTTTGTTTAAAACAATTAACATTTTGCCAATCAAACGGAACGCATAAACAGCAGAGGTCGGCAGATTTTGTACCCTTATATGCGGACAAGGGTAAACACGGATAACTGTCAATGGTAGGGTATGAAAGGGTAAACTTGGTTTTTCACTTGGTAAATCGCGTTTTTACCCGTTACCCGCGGGTAATTACCCTTACTCTGATATTAACCCTTGCTCGGGTAATCTTCACTGGTAGGGTATGGAAGGGTACAATTTATTTTTGCTCGGCTAAACTCGGGTACAAATTTTTGATACCCTTTTTTCAGTGAAGGGTGAGGTACAAAAAATATCAAATCCTGCCGACCTCTGATAAACAAGGTCAAGTGAAAAAGTTCGTGTTGTTTTCGCGACCATATTGTCGCTAAAGCACAAAAATAATCCCCTGCGTTTTTTTATAGTTTATTTCTTACAAAATTTACCAAGGAAACGTTTTTTTAAGTACTGAGAGCACGGGTCGCGAGTTTAATTTCTCGACCTAGTAAATGGCCGCCAGATGTTTAAAGCCAGACACGGATGAAGTATGTAGTGGTCCTTAAGTTTGAGGCTCGCGTTCCATATGGTCTTTGCTTCTAGACCCAATATTGTAAAGCGTTAAATACTAAAGTCTCAGGAGGAACATACAAAAATGATAACCCGTAGAGGGAATAAGTCGAAAACCATTATGTCATACAGGGGAGGGCTACAAATTGGAGGGCGAAACATCACGAAATTACAAGAAAAATGATAAAATTTTCACAATTTTTCAGGTCATTCCAACTCCATTTGACAACCTTCTACTGGTCGAAAAATATTTTTATACACTTTTTGGAATCCCCGAGATCAGCTCTATTACCTCAGGGTTTTAATTTATATGTTTTTGAAAAAAAATTGCCCGCCAGTTCGATTCCTCCAATAAAGGCGTATACAGATAAAAATTATGAGGCTAATTTTAGTAAGATCTAATAAACCGGAAATTTTGACCGATATTATTCAACCTAGTGGTTAGTAGAAATTGTCGAAAATACTGAATTTTTTTTAAACAAAATTAAGCGATGTCCGTTTTAGTGTGGCCTACTTATACCTTATATCGACAAAAAGGTTGTGTACATTATGAACACATTTCCCTGTAGGAGTTGAGTTCAATGCACGTTTAGTATTGATTCCGTTTTGTGAACAAAATTTGTCGACCTCTGGCCTCGCGTTAAATTTTAGAGCATTACAACCAATTCATATACTAGGTACCTAGGTTAGTTGCCTAGAATAAGACAATTTTTAAGTGTAATCCAGTGCGGACTAGATGGTATTATTTTGAAAGTCTAGCCGTTTCGGGTACAACTAGACGTTTTGGGTTTATCAGACATTTTTCAACGTTTAATTTAAATTATCGCTATTTTTGCTTGAAATTTCACAAAAATAGCGGGTTTTAAAGGTTTTAAAGTAAATTGGGGCCACTGATTCCGAATATGAACTTATTTTACAAAACTGACCGACAAATGTCCGGTAAATATCGGTTTTCAGTAAGAAAAATACTCAAAATTGTCGGTTTGGAGCATTTTGATGCTGAATTGGACTCGTTTATCTGATATTAAAACTTTCATGATTCATGCTACATTAATTTTGTTTATTTGCTCAAACGCCCAAATTCTAGTTTCATACCCATATTGAACAATGTCAATGATAGACGAATTGAACAAGAAAAGATCCGGCCGATTGCTTGGGAAAACCAGCATCAAATTTTCGCCAATAAGTTGCGGGAATTTCGAGTGTTTCCTATCGGGATTGTGCTGGAAGATGCACTTATCAGCATATTGCTGTGCGACCTTTGCTAGTTCGTCATCCCAAGTGACTCTCCTCATATTTGCGGCTTCTGGCTTCACTATCTAAACAGATGCAACAACGGCGCCTACGGGTTATCTGGCGAATATTACCTTGCCGCCGTTTACGGTTGGTGACCTCAACCATCTGCTGTTTCTGACTTCGTGAGAATCCACTCATGCCTTTTACTTTTTCAAATCCCGAGTGGGCATCGCGTCTTAGTCGGCTCGTTGATTGAACTTCAGCCAATTCTAACGATAATAATTATTACAGTCCCAAACTTAAGAGTGTACACATCTGTGGCACAAAGTACTGATTAAGACCCTGGAATGTTCAACAGTAACAAAGTCAAACTCCTGTGTGGTTCGCGATAGTGCCATATGGCACTGCTACTCGAAATTGAAGGGTCAAGCCGTGTCGAATAATTCTAATAAGTTTATAGAACCAAAATGATGGGCTGGCTTTTACATAGAGTAAGGCATGTAAGTCTTAAAATTGGTAACCGGATGTCCATTTCCGGTTATTTGGGAATTAATTTCAACAAAAAATAACCTTGATACGAAATGTTAACCGAATACAAAAGCCCCATCGAGGATTACTGTCATCGATTTAGTATTATAGGTGAAATACATGAAAACAGTGCAACATGGCTCTGTCGGAAGCGCAGGAGTTAACGAGCTGGGCCGAAATTGTAAGATTAAGAACAACCGCGTTGGAAACCTAATTTAAAAAATTACACTTTAAAGGTTTTTGAAAAACCATTTAAAACGGTTTGAAAATACAGAAGAAAAAAAAAAGAAAGTTTCAGTCACCATGTAAACCTTTGAAACGTTTTTATCCAATGGAATTACACTTGTTATTAGAACTGATTAGTTATAATTCATAACTTATAAGGTACTGAATCGACATAATTATGTTAAAATAATCTACATTCGTAGATAGGACATTTTGGATTAGCCGGGTTGAACCAGCTACAAAATTCAAATGAAATCACAATTGCACTTCTGAATTAAGATAAAATTGAAGAATTATGGAAAAAACTGTTTCAAATTATAGACGTTTGAAAAGATATGTATAAAATCTATATCATAAATTCTTTTTGGAATAAAAGGGGTCCCAAAATTAAACTTTTTTTTTAAGTGTCCCAGAACTGGGTCTCATAGAATTGCACTACCACTTTTACATACCTCAGGTACCTAAGTAAGTTAACAAAACCGAACTGAAAAAAGGTGTTAACTAAATTGAAGATTGCTAATTTGGTTGAGTTGTGCGTAGGCCGAAGTAGTGAAAAATGACAAAAACAAACTTAATTTACTTGAATTTAGACGTTTTTTCCTAAATCGACAAAACAGTTTGTTAACTTACTTAGTGTTAAATTACTTAGGTAGGTGGTGTATATATTCATTAAACATAATTAGAGAAACATCTAAGTTTTTCAAACAATTTACTTACAAACATATACAATTTTTGCGGAAAAGTTCATTAAAATTTTTAAATAGGTGGGTCCTATTCGGCGACGTCCCTGTACGAATCCCCTATATAATATGAAGAAGCTTAGAATAAATAAGTGGAATATCCGTGCTACTTTAAGAAGCTCATCTTAGAATTGACGTGGGCTGCGTTTTTTGGAACAGACTGCCCTAAATGTTTGTTATATTATCGTTTATTTTCAATTCTGAATTCAAAAAAGGGAGTAACTCGCATTTTGCCTGCAAGATGAAAAGCCGATTTGATTTATTTTGTTACGAGTTTCTTTTTGTGTGTTTCAAAAAAAAGACGTGTGGTGTAAGAGGATAAATGGAATCAGTCCAGCTTTTTTGTTGACTTGTTTATTTTTGACATATGGAATTCAAAACACGTTTGAAAACACGTTCAATAAAAAAGTGGCCCCGTAAGACTCAACTGAATTAATTTACCAATTTAATTTTGTCTATTTCTTTTGCATAATGTCACAACAAAACTAGTCTCAAAAGCCCAAAAAATTTGTTTTCATGATTACAGTGGATATGCAAATAAAGGTTCCTCAAATAAGAGTCGATTTTGCCAAATAAGGGCGGGTGGCACCAAATAAAGGCGGGTCGCGCCAAATCAGGGCCAGTCGTGCCAAATAAGGGCCGATCGCGCGAAATAAGGGCCGATCGCGCCAAATAAGGAATCGAAAACACGTTTGAAAAGACGTTTGAAAAGACGTTTGAAAAGACGTTTGAAAAGACGTTTGAAAACACGTTTGAAAACACGTTTAAAAACACGTTTGAAAACACGTTTGAAAACACGTTCACTAAAAAACGGCCTCGGTAAGCGTAAATGTAATTTCCCAAATTACATTGGGCTCTATCTTTTGCGCAATGTCACAAAAAAAACGGAAAAATCTGTTTTCATGATTATGGGGCTCCTCAAATAAGGGTCGAGCGCATCAATTAAAGGTCGTTAGCGCAATTTAAATATCGGTTGCACTAAATAAGGGTTGGCGGCGCCAAATAAATAAAACTATTATTTCTCCAAATAAGGGTCAGCGGCGTCAAAAAGCTTTCTCAAGGAAAACAAGTTCTGCGAAAAACTTCGTCGACAAAACACGCAGTGGTTCCACCCAACTCTGGCCGTTTATTTTTATTCTTAGTCGGTAAGGCGTTCTAGGAGCATCATATTATGTACCCAGGCCAGATTTACCGGATACAAATGTAACATGCAAAAGACATTTATCTAATCCCTTATTTTCTTTTACAAAAAGAGGATGATAAAAAACGTCGAGAAAAGTGGATTATATCGTAAGTAATCCCGTTTAAATGCACCATTTTTATTATTCGACCACCACAAGAAATAGATGCAAAACAAGAGGATAAAAATTACTATCGGGATTAAGCGATCATAACTAGGGTGTTTGATCACAAACCAGATGTTGCCAAATTTCGGAAATTTAATATTGATTTTTTTTTTTGCTTTTTGTGGTGTTAGATGCCTAAACTAAGACATATAAAGTCTGGTTTGATGACTAATTTGAAAATTTGTATGTGAAAACCTTAATTCTGCATATAAATCAGAAGCGCTCGTCAAACTTCGTCGATTTGATTAATCAAAAGTTAATTTAGACCACCACCGCCCCCTAGAGAGCTGTTTAAAGTGTGAACCTACGCAAAATAACAATTTTTTCTGTGTCACTTTCAGCGTACGTGTTACATCCAAATGTCCCAAAATTCCCGTTTCTGCCAAATCTACCACTTTTGAGCAATATATAATTTAGGGGGAAAATAGCGACTAAATAGTGCATTTTGTACACTTTTTTTGCGCTCCGCCTACGCCTGCGCAGATATCTTGCAGTTTTTAAAAATAATTGCGCAGATGGTAAACACCAAATAACCCGATGTGTTAACAAAATTCCGTTATGTTAACACTTTTTGAGATTTGATTGACTTCGATTTCCAATTATTTAACCACGCCCTACCCCATTATGTTACCATAAGTACATTATGTTAACAGTGTTTGAGATTTGATGGTTTAACTTAACGGGTTATGTGGTATATATCTCCTATATAATGTCAGATTTTTGTCGTTTTGTTTCTTTATTTTTACCGCTGAACAACACACCCGAATCGTAGCCACATTTTTTGTTAACAGTTTTAACTTAACACTAACCTGTGCTTGAAAATTGCGTCGACGGCACATAATGTTGTATAATGACTTCATTCAACGTTGCGTTGGACGGGATGAGCAGCTGTATAAAAACTATGAAAATGTAATTAAGATTTTTTTTGTTCTAGATTTTGATTCTGTTCGTTAAACGTTCCATAGATAATCTTCAACGAAAATAAAGCATCTTTGGTTGGCACTAGGTCGCTCTTGGAAAAGTTTATGTCATATTTCCGTTTTGGTAAAAATATGTTCGGGCTTTTAAAAATTGAGTTTTTCGCTATTTATATGTCAGCTTTTGATTAAAAGAGGCGTATTTACAGTCCATCGCAACACATATAGATTGTATTAACGCAATGAAATACCAAACACTGGTATAAAATTACTTTTGGGGTTATAAATCGATTAACACTACCACGCCATACTGTCAGCTTACTGACTATTACCAGTTTTTTGAAGGGTATTTTCAAACACAAACCATTTTGAAAGTTTGAATTTGAAAATTTCAAATAATTATTCTGAAATTATTACTGCGGAAGAATACCAGTTTCATACAATACACGACCTACGTACTAAATTGTTACTTTAGTCTTTTTGTAGCAAAATCCACGCGGTGTTGTCACTAACCGAAAACGGAGAAAATTTACATTACGGAAAAAATAAAAATTTGCTAAAACATACATATATGTTACAGTTTGATGCGTAGATTACGTTGGTGAATTAAAAAAAATGGAAAATGAGAAACGTTTTGACGCTAGAGAGCAATTTAGAGGTTATTTCCAGGTTTCTCCATTTTCGGAGTTCTTGGTTTTGGGTCAGTGCCGCGGTGTCCCATTCCACTGAAAAGATATAGATGGCTATAAATTAGATATATTTTGCTACTGGATGAGACACCGCGTGGATTTTCCTATTAAAAGACTATAGTAAATATATGTTACGTAGGTTGATAATCAACTCGCGTAAGCATTTCCGTCTACGCCCTACCCAAGTACGTTTACAGTTGTGTTTTGTCGTAAAAATTCTACAAAAAACGCATCAATTTGATCGAAAAGTACTCCATGGTGTACTCGAAAAGTAAGCAACAAAACGATGTTATTTTTGATGACTAGCCAAGGGCATCTTTTCCATAAACCATGTTATTCTATGGCAATATTTTAAAATCTGTTCGAACAGTTTTGGATCATGCTTACACTGTTTTAGTTTAAAATCTAGTTAACCGTTGTTTAACGCAGGAAATCGACAAAGATGTCGCTATTATATCTAAACCAAACATTGAAAGTTCAAATTAAATTCGACATGTGAATCCTTAGAGTATAAGATAAAAAATCTGAATTTTGAACTTGTAAACCCCAATTCATAATTGACGTAAACCCCGCCTACAAGGTTATTTTTTGACGCTTGGATAAAGCTAAAATACACCACCTACGTAACAAAATTTGAATGGAAGAAGTGTTAACTTAATTGAGTAGTGCATAGGCAAAAGTGCTGAAAACGAAATAAAACTGTTAACTAACATGAATTTAGACAGTTTTTTTCAAAATCGACAGAAATTTTGTCAACTTACTTGAAAATTGTAAACTTACTTAGCTAGATGGTATACTCAGATACATACTCTAATATTATGTTTTATAATATAAAAGCCTTTTGTCGATTTTTAAACATAAAAGAAATAGACTTTGAATTACAGTCCGTACTTCCATAAAGCACGGTCGCATAACGGACGTTGCAGCTCAGACTGTCGCGGTGATCAAAACGATATGAAAATTGCTCAAAGCCTGACAGTCTGAGCTTTAGAAAATTTTCTTCTAAAAATAACCCATTTACCTTTAAAATTTGACTTTTTTCGAGGAGAGTCGGGGGGAAATTATTGAAATTTAACTGTTAAGGGGGTAAATGTTGCTCAAATTCTCGTACTCTACAATGGTAGTAGCATCATATTATATAGAAACGTTTAGACATAGCTATAGATATCATAAATATTTAACGTCCTGCTGCGTCAGAAATTTTGACTCAGACGCCTTGACCTACGTATTTAACAATAATATATATATTTTAATATTTTAATACAAATCCAATAAAGATAATATTTCCACAAACTTATAACACGACTTATATGATTTTGGAGTGTTTTAAACTGCCTATAAGACGATCTAAATTTGTTAAATGTGTCGAAAGTTCACTAAAGTCAGAATCCTAATTAAAAAAATACTGTACACGTACGCCAACTCCTTATACACACATTGGACTAAAAATAAACGGAAAATGCAATTTACTGCTAAAGACCGTTACCATGTATATACGGTTTTTTCACGTTAGCGGCCTTTTCAGACTTTTTCCGTTCATTTAGCCATACTTTGACGATATGGATTAATTTATTGGGAAATGGACAAAATCGTTACGATATGGATAGTAACGATAGGGTTTACACAACGGAAACGGTCACCCGTCTAAGAAAAGTTGTTCATTTATTAACTGGATCTAAGTAGAAAAAACATCGTACATTATACACTTGTATACTGCTATTTTTAACATGAATAGGTATTACAATACACACCTGCGCCAGTATGTAAAAAAAGCTTCGAAAATTTAAGCAAAACGTCTTTTGTTAAAAACAGTTGTAATTCACAACTTGTTTCGTATTTGAACGGTTATCCCATATCGTAACGTTTTTGTCTCTATATTGATAGATAGACTATCAGATTTTCTGGTCTATCAGATAGTCTATCAGATTTTTTTTAATAAATTAATAAATTATTGTATTATACATTCCTTGACTAAAAATCGTTACGATTTTAAAAGTCACAAATCGTGAGAATTTTTGTACGGATTGCATACAAAGCCCCTTACTCAAAATCGTTACGAAATGATGTCATGAGTCATGACTCAAAATGGTTACAATTTTTCGAACCACAAATCGCAACGACTTTAAGGTATGGACTACACCACCTACCAGCTTGAAGTAACACCAAAATGAGCCGAAAAACTGTTACTTTAAGCGAAGACTGTTACGTTAAGTAGCGTTAATTACATTAATTATCACCAAAATGAGCGAAAATTGTTACTTTAAGCAGTGTTACTTTAAACAGGTAGGTGGTGTATATTGAAATTGGTTGGCAATAGTTACAGCCATATCGCTACGGTCAAGCCATATTGTAACGATCTACTTATATGGTGCCGATTTTTGGGATGTGAAACTGTTACCATATGGTTTAATCAAGTACATGATAGTAATGAATTTTTTGTTTCATCAAATGGTGACAGTAACTCCATATAGTAACAGAGCAATTGAAACTGTGGTGTTACTTTCCGTACAATGAAAAATGATGTCAAAATGATGAGCAGTAATTATAAAAAGATAACACATAATCAATAACTTACGAATTGACAACCAACGTAAGGCCATTGCTTTATGATAATGTAAATCTCTATATAATCTCTTTTTTCGTTTGTAAAATTATGAAACAAAATTTACGGTTTAATGCAAAGACCGCAAGGGCCATTCGCCTTTATTAAAGTACAATGCGCTCCTGGCGGAGGACTTCTGAATTGAAAAAAAAAAACGAGAAAAGAGAGAAAAAAAAATAACTCACAACATTATTTTTATTAAATTTTTTCCTCCTAACGTTGGACGGTTTTTTTTTCTTCTTGTCAGGTGCAATAGTGGTTAATTACCTTTTCCACTATCTTAAAATTACTACTCATATTAAAGGAACGGTAGCGAATTATCACATTTTAATTTATAAAAAAACCAGCGACAAAGTAGTTTTTGTGGGTTAGACGTGAAATAACGCGTTAACCATTTTTAGACCTCGAGTAAATGAACGTTTTTTAGGTTAGACGGTGCTATAACTGATTTATATTGTAGACCACAACGTGCCTAACTCTCGAAGGTCACAGTGTGATAAGGAAACAATACTATATTGTATAATCTATACAGAGTCCCATTTTAATCAGAAACTATTTCTCCAAAGTATGATACAAGTAATACAGGGTAGTGTAATTCTCGGACAGTTTTACCAGGAAATACAGTGGTCGATGGCCTCCGGAGTTTGGCCACCGACCCCGATGGTGGCCGTCTAGGTACCGGACCACGCCGTCCTTATATGTACATTTTCAGTGCAAGATGTACAGCCTATTGAGGGGCACCAATGTATTTTGACAAAAATTAATTTGTTTTTTGCTAGTACGGTTTTTTAATAAAAAATAGTACTTGGCGTTCTCAAATTGGGGTTTATTTTTTTTTTGGAAATTTGGTAGATTTTTGGTTCGAATCTTGGTTCACACATTTTTTTTTTTTGGATTTTTTTTTTGAATTATTTTGTTTGACTTTCAAACACATATGGAGGAATTTTTGCGCTCGGGCATATAAAATGCGTTTTTCATGTTGTTTCATTTTATTAATTGTAACGCCAGTAAAAACCAACATAGAATTATCGATTACAAATTCGGAAAGCAAATAAAAATTTTGTTTGCGTAATGAATATTAATTAGTCATTTATTGGAGATAGGAAACCTCAAAAAAATTTTGCAATTGAAATTAAGTTATTTGCAATTAAAAGTTTACATGCCCATTTTTTTCTGACATATTTTTTCGAAACTGTTAAGTAGTCAACGGCTTACGAGTCTGTAACAAATGAACCGTCTACATAATTTGGTTAACCGTTTGTGAATTTGTGGTTTTATGGTCAAATCGACCAAAAAGTGTCCAAGGAGAAATTTCGAGAGTATGCTTATTCGATTCAAGACCATCGATTTCCCTATAGTTAAAAATTATGTAGGTTAGACACGGAGCGATGAGGCGGGAAAAATTCCGCCTGATGTGTTCAGGGCACTGTTTTAAAAATATGTATTCAAAGGTTAAGCTCAAAATATCCTCAATTTTTACGGCATCCGGTAGTCCGTTCAGTCATAAATCGGACAATGTACAATTTAGAAATGCAAATATCTAAGCTATGAATATCTATTGCTAAGCCAGTGCCACCAAACGTGAATAAATATAAGGTAAGCTACTTACATGTGGGCCCATGATGGGCCGCCCATCTTGATGTATTTATATTAACTCCGGATTAATTGTTCTTAAAAATTGGACTTTTTGATGAAAAAGGCAACTTAATGTTTTTATTCGTGTCTCACTTGATAAGATAAAAATTAGTGATTTTATTTGACCATACCTAATCGTTGTTACGTCACTGATTCTTTATGAAAGCAAACGTTGAAAAGTACGATTTTTAAAACCTTGAAAGCATTTGCTTATTGAATCTACAGACATCATTATGCCTAACTGCAAATTTCATGAAAAAACGTTACATCCCAAATTACGCAATTCATTATTCGCAAATCTATTTGTTTATTTGAAGTAAAACGTGTTTTTCGACCAGTGTAAAGATAAGAATGAAATATGTTTACCTGTCGGCGTTTGACTGACCGACATTTTGGTCATGTAAAAGTCCCTGACTTCAAGAGGATTACGAGAACGTTTTGTTCACGTTTTAACAACTATAGAAAAATAAGCTCAAAATCCAAATAAACTAGATATAAATCAGGATATATATAAGGGCTAATCTTACTTTTTTGTTTCCTACATGCATACGAAATTAATAGTTCTATATTGAGCAAAAATTAAATCCTCAAAGTCTTGTAGGGTATATAGGTAAATTTTGACAAGAAATATTAGAGTCAATTTTCCAATAGATATTACATTCGATTTTTGATATCAAGTACAACATGAAAAAAAGCAGTGCTTGGCAAAACATTTTTTTATATTCAAGTCACACATAATTTTTTTATATTCAAGTCACACAGAATTTATGGTCTTGAGTCATCATGCCAAAAAATATTTAAAAATATCTCAAAAATTATGGTTCAAATTTAGTGAAGCCCTGCGAAGCAGTTATCATTTGACACTGATAACAGCTTTGGTAAGATTCAGACAGTCAATCCGTGATATCAGAGTTAATAAAGACCTATCATCTGATATGATTAATTTCTGATAAAGAAATGGCTATAAATTTAGCCGCATTATGATGACGATGCAAAAATAAATAAAACTATGAGGAGAAAATTTTGACACAAAAGAGCTTGTAGTAGTAGTAAACACTATTACTTAAAATATATTATTCTGATTTTTTTAAATAATGCACAACTTTCACCGATAAAAATACAAACAACTTTCACAGTTCGCTAACACCAGCAACAACAATAGTGGTGACTGAAATGGGATACGAACGCTTGTCCTCGCGCAAATTTTTTTGGATATTGTAAATTTATGTTAGCTATAATAAAATCCTTTCAAATCCCCATCAAACTAGTTTTTCAACTGACCTAAAAATTATCAGGTGCCAAATTTTCTGAGTTTATGATTAGGGTAACCGTAAAAATCGAAAAATGGCAAGACACTTGTGATAGCAAGGAAGCTAACCGTTTCAATACCAAGGTAAATCTGATGAATCAAGTAATAACTGAAGATATTCTGACTTGAAAAAAATCACATTTGGACCAAATCCGTTTTATTTCAGTCAAATATTGTCGTAAGCAAAATAGACAGTAAGTGTAGAACTTGTCGGTTTACATTTAAAAAAATCGTTACAAATTTTGCATAAAGGGCTTCTGGCACATAATTATTAAATGATGACGATGGAAAGTTTGACAAAAGGATTAGGCGTGTCCGCCTCAAATGCATTGTTTAATATTAAAGAATATAAATTCCTGCTATAATTATAACAAATTATGTAAGGTTTTGGGCCTTTTTATTTGTAAAGTTTGCAGTTGAAATAATAAGTTAGTACAGAAAAAAGTAGGGCCTATTTATATGCGACAGTCACATGTCTATCACATGCCGCCTTTGATAGCGCGCGCGTGACAACTATGTGACAGTCACACGACTGTCGCATGTTAAGGGGCGCGTGAGGCAGGTGTCAAATATTTAATAAATAATTGACACGTACCTCAGGCGACCCCTTAATGAGCCCAGGGAAGACCTAATAGTACATTAGTACTATTTAGCATCTTGTGAACGTATTGCGCCGGAGAGGTTAAGCTACTCAGGCACGGGCTCGCGTCAGGCCGCAGTGTCATGGCGCACCCGGTGGCGCGCCCCCGATACCTTAGCCTCCGGGCTATTCGGGCGCTCACTATATTTCGGGCCAAGACCCGCCATACATAGATAAGTTAATGTTTAGTTCACAATGGGAATCTTATAATAAATATTAAATGCTAAACTTAACTCCTGATTATGATTATCTCTAGGCATAGATACCAACCACTTTTGGAATCTCCTTATGTATAAGAATGTTGAACATTGGACAGCACTTGTCACCTACCGTTAATGCCATGGTCGACTCGGGTACGCCCTTTTCTAACTTTTCAATTATACCAATTAAACGACTGACCAGTTGGTCAAAAGGAAATTGTACTGATACACCGGCCCAGAAAGCAACGGGTGCTCTAGGTACAATTAACTTCTAACAAAAAGTTTTTCTCTAAATATCAGCTGGTTCGTTTCTTTTTCTGACACCAAATTGCTTGGTATTAATAAAAGAGTCCNGAGTCCAAATTGTTTATTTGTTATAATTTAGTAGCCGAAGATTTGAATGAATATTGCAGAAAATATAGAGAGTAATTATATTTTAGTGAGCACTCATTGAGGGTCGCTGACCGGGTCAATGAGCGTTCAGTAAGCAATTAACATATGACTCAGACCCCTGAGTCATATATTGTATAACACGTAAACCGAACATATATAATCCTAACTTAATAGTGGGGACTGAAGTAGGATTCGAACCCACGCCCCCGAAGAGATTGGATTTGACTAAATGGAGTATTTCCAAAAAAGATAAAAAAAATATGACCATAGAAAATGTTGAAGGAATAATCCATTTTAAAAGTAACTTTATAACTGTGTATAGTAATAAGATATAGTAATGACTCATGGTGATTCCAGATCACTAAGAGTCACCGGGTATTCGGCACATTACGTGACTCATAATGATCTGGAATCACCATGAGTCGAGGTAATCGAGTGATAATTTCGATTTTGTTTTGATGCTCCCTCCCTATTGGACATTCTCCAAAATATCAATGCGAAATTTGAACTCACATGTGATTCTTGATTTCACATTTTTTGAGATCACAATTTCCAAAACCCACATTTTGATTCGTGGCAATTTTTATTTTTAATCGTAATGGGCCTAATTTACGGTAAAATTGAAACGAACTGCTAAGCGACTTCCTGTTGAGATGTACGACACGAGATTGCTTGAGATGGCCATCGATTTGAGTCCGTTTTCTGAGAAGGAAAAGCGTGTTTTTCGTCAGTAGTTCAAGCACTATTTTTCCGAAGTTCGGGGCCATATTCTAAACTATCATAACGCCACGGCTCATATAGTCGATATTATGCAAAAGGTGTGTTTTTTATTCACTTTTGACTGCAGTTTTCCGTGATTTCCAAATTTCCAAATCGCATTTTTGAAATATTTTGGACTGTTGATATTTCGTTTTGATTTTGTTGGGGGGGGGGCATTCCAGATTGGTTTATTTGTTCGCATCTGCCGTTCGTATCAAATGTTTTTATTTAAGATCGATTTCACTGGATTCCTCTGTCGACAACCGTCGATTATCTCCCCCGAGCGCATGTTGACTTTGCTATCACCACTCCTCAACGTTCGACCATTGCTTGCCGATGTATGCATGCCGAGTATGCATGATTCATCCTAATGAATCATACATAGTAGTATATATAGCCGGTGGCAAAATCTGTAACACACAATTTATATTCACTGTTTTGGCTCTGTAAAATACATCAGATTACATCAAGAATACTTATTATTCATTTTGGTGTCAGAAGTGGGATTTATGGTTTGATGGAAAAAGCCAAGCAGGGGTGGTTTGAACAAATAAGTACATCGTCTGTGGAGTTATTTTTCTATACTGAGTGTCCGAGCACAGACTGTTGGTCTTTCAGTAATCTTCATATTATTTCTTACAATATTTTTGCATTAGCAAAAAAGTCTGTGCTCTACAATGAAAATTTTCCCCGTTTTCCGGTTTCTCCGTTTTCAGTTTTCTCGGTTTTCGTGTTTCTCTGTTTTATGACGTGTAGTCACCAATATTATTATAATTATACACACTAAACAACATGCAAAAACTAACAAATAAACATAAAAAAACAAAACAACCAGTTTTAACAAAATAAAATACACAGGGTGCGCCGTTATGTTTCACTTTTTTGAGAAAATATTTTTCCCTAATACATATCTAAGTTGATATCTTTACATGTAAAGCCCTATGCCGTTATGTTTCACTTCTTGCCGCTCGGACCATTATGTTTCACTTTTTAGAATTTTTTTTTTTTGGTGAAACATAACGGCGCACCCTGTGTATAGAAATAGATAACCAATCTCTATTGACCGGCGACAAAACTGATCAGACAAACAATAACGGACCGAGGTTTTGCAAACGATGAATTGTGCAGTTTTTTGGTTTATTAGACAAAATTGGCTTATTATTCTTTTTTTCGTTTAAAGCGGTAAACTGAATGAATTTTGTCTACATAAATGGTCCAAAAACACCGTAGGAAATGTTTTTCATATTTTTTGATCAAATTTTATTTTTTACAGGGCAGCATACACAGTGTTATACACAGTCCCATTTCTATTAAAAACTGTCATCATCAGATGATTATATATNTTTTCCCTAATACATATCTAAGTTGATATCTTTACATGTAAAGCCCTATGCCGTTATGTTTCACTTCTTGCCGCTCGGACCATTATGTTTCACTTTTTAGAATTTTTTTTTTGGTGAAACATAACGGCGCACCCTGTGTATAGAAATAGATAACCAATCTCTATTGACCGGCGACAAAACTGATCAGACAAACAATAACTAAGGAGAACAATTTTCTGTACTGTTTACAAAACGCCGTGTACAATGGCTCTTTTTTGGGCTCGGCTCGACGCGGCTTTTGAGCCCTTAAAATTAACAGTCTTAAAAGGTTACATTGACTCACATACAGTCCCGACCTTGCAATTGTGCACGATTGCCTAATTGTGCACATTTTCAGGAAATTTTACGAGACTGCCTAATTGTGCACGTTTTTCGCACCCAAGTTTTATCAAACGTCTTTCTAGTTGTGCACATTTTTCGGACCGAGGTTTTGCAAACGATGAATTGTGCAGTTTTTTGGTTTATTAGACAAAATTGGCTTATTATTCTTTTTTTCGTTTAAAGCGGTAAACTGAATGAATTTTGTCTACATAAATGGTCCAAAAACACCGTAGGAAATGTTTTTCATATTTTTTGATCAAATTTTATTTTTTACAGGGCAGCATACACAGTGTTATACACAGTCCCATTTCTATTAAAAACTGTCATCATCAGATGATTATATATACACATATCATATTTAAATACATGTATAATTTTTACAGAATTCTGCCAGCCCCTTTTTAAAATGTAATAGGTTCCTAATTTGTAAGATGAAGAAGAAGGATCAGCTCTGACCGTAAACCTGACTCTTATTATTAAAATAATAGTTTATAAATAATAAATTTACAGTTGTTATTTAAAAATTATATTTTGTTGTAAAAATATATTTATCTTACGCTAAAGCGAACCAATGCATATGCACAATTGTGGCATTTATGAAGAAAAACTCGCAGTGTTTTAAAACAAATTTCGATTACAAATTTTTCCAAACGTTAAATTTTAAATAATCCAAATAAGAACACAAAATCCTATTTTGTGCGTCAAGTCAAAATGCTAAATTGCTTCACAAAATGTTTAAGCGTATCAAGTTTCGACTTATATGAAAGGATTTTGCGAGCTGAATCCGAATATTAGACCTAAAAAATTGTCTGATAAACAAGTTAAACGAAAAAAACGAAAAGAAAATTGAGTTATTATCTGTACCAGCTTGTCCGACTGCCTGGTTGTGTACGACTGCCTAATTGTGCACGACTACCCAATTGTGCACGTTTTTCGGAAACGCAAATTGCACAATTGGAAGGTCGGGACTGTAATGTGTATGCCTACGTAAATGCACATTCAGCTTATCTTATTTTTTCAATTTGAAAGTTTTTTTTATTTACAGGGAGCCCCAAAGTAAGGGTCTCCAAAGTAAAGGCCACTCACCCAAAGTAAGGGTCACTACCCAATGTAAGGGCTATCTTTTGGCATTTTTATTTTCAAAACTTATTTTTTTCTCAAAGTAGGGGCCAAATTACTAAATTTTTTGAGAAAAAAACGAAAAATGTCTCGAAGTAAGGGCCATCATTTCTCAAAATTTCTTATGTGCTCAAAGTAAGGGTCAAAAAATAGAACTTTGGTCCCATGTCAGACATGTGAGGTGGCCCTTAGTTTGGGAAAGCGGTTTTTTGTCTAATAGTCTGAAAAAAGTAACCAGTATGACCATTTCGATTTGCAAGTTTTCATTAAAAAAATAACATTAAAACTAAGAAAATGAGCTTTCTGGAGACCCTTCTCCAAAAAAGTGCCAGAAAACGTTTTCAAGATCACCATTGTTAAAAATTCCAAATAAAAAAAGACATCCGCTTTCTCAAAGTAAGGGCCACCCCAAAGTAAGGACCATCTTTTGGCACTTTTGAAAATCGAAAAAGGTGGCCCTTACTTTGGGCCCCCCTGTACTGGAATCTATTATATTGCTATTATATTGCTAAAAGCAGAATTCAGTGAGTTAAATTAATCACACTTGAAAATTAAATTGCAATTTTTATTGTATTCCCAACAGAATTATAGTTTGTATACTGAAGTATAGTTCATAGTATATCAACATACCACTTCAATAAAACTGCGAAATTTTTTACAATAATAAAAAGGATGTGGGACTCTTGCTGATTGCACAGGTTTATGATTGTCACATTTTTTCGTTAATTTTTGAGAGCACGGACGGATCCACAAGTGTTGACGTATCGCCGAAATCAGGATCGTTCGTTGCTAGTTTACGTAACATTCGTCGCATCAATTTTCCTAAAAGATTCAATTAATAATATAGAATAAATATGAAATACATTTTTTAAAAACACAATTGTGTTTAAATAACTCTACGCTAATTAATGTTATCTCAAACTTGAATTCATTCAGTTAAATTCAATCACTTGATTGGACCACTTAACAAGTTATGTTGACAATTGCTCGTAAAATTGTTAACATAATTGAAGTTTGTTAACATAACTGGGTGAGCGTGGGTGATTTTTAACAAAACTTGGTTGTTTTAACATAATCGCGTTAATATATCACCTTGCGCCGTTATCTTGCAAATAAAACACCTGCAAGATAACCGGAACACCCGAAACAACTAGAAGAAAATAGCGCAATTCTTCACATAAAAAGATAGGTAAACCCAGTATACCCAAACAATTGGCCTTGAAATCCACAAGATAACCAAAAAAGCACGGTGACAGCACAGGGGTGTATTATGTCAGTGTTGTGCAATTTTTCATCATTGAATTTTAAGCCTGTATGTATCCTAGTGTTATTTTAACCGTGTCAAAGTTTTGACGTCATTTACCAATTTATTTGTGTTTAAAATTTATTGGGCTTACCTGATCTCGTTTTTGGCAGCCCAGTAACAAAAACAATTTTCGAAGGTACCGCGAATTTAGCAATATCTGTTGCAACCGATGCATTAATTGACTTTTGAATTGGTGCCTCATCTATATCATCTGCTTGCTTTAAGATAACAAATGCTACAGTCGTTTCGCCTTTTATGTCATGCGGTATGGAAACTACCGCCGCCTCGGATACTAATTCATGTCCTTGTACAACATCTTCGATTTCCGACGTCGAAATTCGGTGACCAGCTAGAAAATTATGTTTTGGGGAGCATCAATAATGGGCGGTATTTCGACCGGTGTTTTGATGTTTTTAAAAAGAAATTTCAAAAAAGATTTTAAAAAAGGATTTTCAAAAAAGATTTTCAAAAAGGATTTTCAAAAAGGATTTTCAAAAAGGATTTTCCAAAAAGGTTTTCAAAAAGTATTTTCAAAAAAGATTTTCAAAAAGGATTTTCAAATAAGATTTTCAAAAAAGATTTTCAAAATGGATTTTCAAAAAAGATTTTCAAAATGGACTTTCAAAATGGATTTGCAAAAAAGGATTTTCATAAAAGATTTCCAAATTGGATTTTCTTGCGACTAAATAAATTATTATAAGTAAGGGCGTACCCTAATATTATATATCATACCTATATTGATGATGTCATCCATTCGACCTGCAATCTGCAGTCTACCGGTTTCATCCTTAATGGCTGCGTCACCGGTCTCATAATAACCCGGGTAGTTTTTAAAGTACGTTTCTAGGTACCGATCGTGATTGTTATGAATGGTTCTAGTCAGTCCGGGCCACGGATGTCTAATACATAAATTTCCCTTTGCCGGCACCGTCTGTATTTCTACTCCATCTTCGTCCAGCAAAACCGGATCGATTCCATAAAAACCGCGTGTACATAGTGAGGCTAGTGGTGACTCATCGATTGGGGAAGGTTTTGGTGATAACATTAATGCACCTGTTATGAGGGGGTAAATTAGAGCATTTCTAGAAACCTAATTCGAATATGGTACAAGTATGCACCAATATCCCCCTGGGAGTTAAAGCGTTTACACCCTTTCCTGTTTCAGTTTGCCACCAACAGTCAACAATTGTAGCGTTGCTGTTCCCCACTGTGTTATGTAGCCAATTCCACGCAGCCAGATTACAATTTTCGCCGGCCGTCATAATATATTTCAGAGAGGATCTATCATACTTATCAACCCAAGAGTTGTCATACTGCATAAGCATGCGGTAAGCCGTTGGAGCCGAAAAGAATTGAGTCAACTAAGAATATTTTTAAAGCGATTGAAAATCCGTCTTGTTTGATATTGGTTGGATAAATGATGGCGCTAGGACTGATCGGTTCTAGTAAAAATGTGTGCTTTTTTGCACAAAAATTTTTAATCAATCTTCTTGGGATACTCATGCATTTTTAAATCTTGATCAGAATACAAATCATTTATGTCACCGCTGGAAGAAATCACAAATCACGTTGGAAATACGGCCTGGATCATACAGAGCATTAAACCTGAATTCGCTTCAATTCCGCCGTTAATAAAACAAATCTCATTTTTTCAGATTATTCTCCTTGAAATGTCCATTCGATTTGTATTTCAGTTATTTTTCATTTGCGCCAGATTTTACGTAATAGACCTCCTGCGCTGATATGTCATTATCACAAAAAAAACAAATAACTCGCATTAAAAATTACGATCACTGCATAAATTTCCTAGTTTTTTGACGCAAATTTAATGACGCAAATTTAATTTATCTTCATAAAAACTACAATTTACCTTGTGTCGTTCAACCATGGCCCAATAACGTCCTGGATCGGGGTAGTTGGGAAGGGATTCGAAAAGTGTTGAAGTACCCCCATTTAACAAATTGCCATAGACTGCAACTGAATGCCCGACAGTCCATCCCAGATCCGCCACACATCCGTACACATCGCCATCGTTGACTAAATACACACGTTAACTATTTTGTACTATATTATCCGAGCGGACTGTTCCAAGCACACGTTTTTTTATTAAAATTTAGATGAAAATATTGCTTTTAATGCGTCAATTATAGTTCCGAAAAGGCTAAAATTATACATGAGGTTGCAATCCAGTGTCAGACAAATAAAGGTCATTTTTCCCAAACAAGGGTCAATTAATGAACATTTTCTACCATTTTCAAAGGACCAAAAATCAAGATATGGTATAAAATGTTCATTAATGGACCCTTATTTGGAAAAAACGACCTTTATTTGCGTGGTACTTGACTACATTTTAAACATATTTACGACACCACATACTTAAACACGATTTTCGACGTTATCTTATACTTTAAGCCTAATAGGCGAGAGGAAATTCGTTTTTTTTTACAATTTGTTCTTTTGATTTTTGTATTTTAGAAAAATAATAACCTAAAATAGTTCTAGGTACATAGAACATACCGTTAAAAGCATGTTGATGAGCTAATTTGGCGTGTGTAATATAGCCACCAGTCGTGTGAATGAGTCCTTTCGGTTTTCCGGTACTTCCAGAGGTATACAGTAGGTACAGAGGATTTTCGGAATTAACATATGTGGGCAGGCATTCGTCCGACGCTGCACCAATCGCCGAATCAAAATCAACATCAATTTTATTTGAACACGCATTTTGTGCGTTTTTCAGCCTGCCGGTGACAAAACAGTGTGTTAATTTGGGACAGGATTGAATTGCTTCATCGGCCAGTGCCTTGAGATTTACAGTTTTTCCACCACGTTTGGCACCGTCCATCGTAATCAACACCTTTGCGCCGCAATCATTTATGCGATCGGCCAATGAGGCGGGCGAAAATCCGGCAAAAACCGCGGCATGAGGGGCGCCGATTCGCGCGCAGGCCTGGGCAGGAGTTGTAAATTATAACCTGAAAGGGAAATGACACTGTGCTTTTTGGATGTCATTTTCTTTGTTGAAAATTGGCGGACAATATTGAGCGGTTGTATTTTGAAAAAAGCCGTTTTTGAGTCGCAGAATTTGACCATGTGACAAAATAATTGGGTATTTTTGTGATTAAAACAATTTTTATTCTGGGGCAAGCTCTAAAATAGCTGAAAATATGGCCCGCATATCGGTGAAAGGTACTTCCCCGAACAAACCCGTCTATAAGTACTTTCGCGACCACACATTTGGTCGCGAATCGTTGTTCAAAATTTGGTCGCAAAATGATGTTTTAGACAAGGTTCCGCGACCATTTTTTCCGCCTAAAAATAGTGATCGCAAAACCTCACCCAAAACGTAACTTCGGGACCATTTGGTCGCGAAACCAAATTTTGAACAAAAATTTGCGACCAAACCATGTGATCGCGAAACCACCCCAAATACAACTTCCTTCGCAACCACAAATGGTACCCCACTCCCGTATATCTTGTATGGACTAGACAGGCATTCCCTTATTTGCTTTTCAGACATACTGTACTGATATGTGTTGGTGTTCGTTGACCAAGATCTACTTTTGAGCTAAAGAAAATTAGCAAAAGTTGATTTGGATATTCGTTCGGTGTACTTTGTAAATCAAAACACAAGTGTGAAAAACACAGCGCGTTTCATAACAGTTAAAACTTTTTTTTATTTTACAACCCGGTCCTGCATACAAGCTGCGGTTAGGATGCATGAGGGCATGTAAAGCACAACTGGCTCGCCTTTCTTCACATTTGCTTGTTTCAACACATTAGAGATTTGTTGAACAAGTTTATGAAGTTCCTTGTAGGTAATGGTTTCAATTTGATCCGGCTCGTCACCTTCCCAAATGAAAGCAAGCTGATCACCCTTGCTCTCCAAATGGACATCGATGCAATTTTCCGAGGCATTTAGCTCCCCATACCTAGGCTGTCTAAACTGAATTTTACAATTCAGTAGTTACAAGCACATATATACCAAAACAAAGTGTGTACTACAAACTATCATATTTTATTGCCTACGAAGTAAGCACCAATCTGTCATTTTTCCTTTCATGCTCTTATGTTTCATTTTTTCCAAGTGTAATCCCTAGGTTTTTTTTTCAAATGCAGAAGTTTAACAGCAACTAAAAATAAATCCTAAAATTTGACATTGAAAATTGACACTGAAATTTGACACTGAAATTGGACCCTGAAAATTGAGACTGAAATTTGAGACTGAAATTTGAGACTGAAAATTGACACTGAAATTTGACACTGAAAATTGACACTGAAATTTGACACTAAAAATTGACACTGAAATTTGACACTGAAATTTGACACTGAAAATTGACACGGAAATTTGACACTGAATATTGAAACATGTAATAGTTCCAATAAAAGTTAGTACACTACACACAAAAGTCTGATAAAACACCCATAAAATAGTACGTTTTTTATCTTCCTTTTTTCTATTTTATGTCATTTCTGAACATTTGTTAAGACAGCCTATCCATCGGCGAACCAGTTTATTTTTCCTGTTGCAAGATCATTATCAGCTGAATAATGGGATCCAGAAGTGACATTATTTTCCCTGGCTAACGACCGCTGCTGTTAGCCTAATGAGTCCAATAGATATTTTTTGTTGGACAAAATTGACTGTTAATTTAACCGTAACTCGAGCCTACATACAGGTGCTACATCATGATGTTAGTTGCATAATTATTCTTGCGTAATGTTCACAAAAGAAATCTTAATCATACATGTGAAATACTCTAAAATTTTTAGACTAAAAATAAGATGATATTCTAAAAATAACAGAAAAGTTAACAAATTACACTCATTTTTCAGTGTTAGCCATACGAAAGATAAAATATTGAATATGTTTTTTTCAAAGTTCAGAATATGTAAAAGGGCGAACATTTTTTTTTCAGATTACTTCGAAAACTTTTCCAACTAGATAAAAAAATTAATTTAGGCACTTAAACCTTGGCCACAAAAAATAGCCCATTTGGAGGCCTTGAATCAAATTTATCACGTGACAGTGTGAACTTGGGCCAAAACTGGATTAGCCCACTACAATCCACTTTTTATGGCCGATGGCCAATCCACGCCGAATGGTCAAAACAGTTTTTTTTTAATTGGTTATTATGGCTTATTTTTTCTCTAAAACTTATTAATTATTTCTATTAAATATTTTAACTTAAATTATTAAAATTATTTTAACTTATATTTCAACATTAAATTAAATATATATTACTAAAAATTTTACTCTTAAATTACTAAAAATAAATTGGATTCAGATTTTGCTTTGAACGTAAAACAAATAATCGGCATGAAATTGCCGTAACAAATATATTTTTCAAGTGATGTTTTGTGTCATTTTTATTCATGTCATTATGTGTTTTTATGAAACCCGGCCCTGTCGTTGAAAACATTTGTTTCCATTTTATTTGACTTCTGGCTACCGTGCCCCAAAATTCTTCATGATTCTCTATAGAATACTTATGAATTTCTTCAAAACTTCCCAAATGCGCAAATTCCGGAAATGGGTGACTTGGCGGTGCCACGCTTTTGCCAAATTGCGACAGTTGTCTCTGAGCCACACTTCGTAATCTCTTCATTATAACAGTACTATGAAAATTTCATCAAAAAATAAATCCTCTAAATATAAAGTAGAGATTAAACAAGTTCAAGAACAAAGTTTTTTTTCCAGAAATGATGGGCGGATTACTCTTTATTTTGCGGGGTAAAAGTCGGCCAGCCATTGGTGCGCAATGCGCCGAGATAATGGCTTACTAATATAAGATACCATGAGTAGGTTAGCCGACATAATATTTGTCATATTTGAATTTTCACATGGATACTTTTTATCGTTTTACAAGTTACTTGCTCGGGTTAAGTTACGCTAGTTTTACTACCGTTTTTCCAGCCAGTTAACTTTTAGACAATAACCTCTTTTAATGTATAAATTATAACAATTGTACATTAGCGATGTAACGTTACTCATTGTGACGCAAACGATGCCCGAAAAAAAATGTTGTCTGTTCAAGGTCACTAATGTAAACATGTAATTTCGCAAGTAAAACGAGGTCAGATATAAAGATGCAATTCAATTTCATAAGTTATACTCCGTCCATGACAAAAAAGATGCATAAAAATTCAAAACAGATCGAAAGAGCTGAATATGAAAAAACATAAAAAAATTCTACTAGAAAATTCTAGAAAATAAAGTTTTTTTATACAGATAGAAAATCGTTCTTGACTGAGAAATATTGATTTTTTATCAAATTAAGGGACCAATGAGAACGCGTCTTTCACTTTGGCCGCGAGCCAATGAGCGTGCGCGCACACATTACCTCGCATTACAAATTCATGGAAGAACTCAACGATTGAAAAACTTTTTTTTTACATTTTCAAAAGTAAGAATTATTTTACGTTTTTTTTTTGTTAGTTTTTATGTATTTTTTTAATTTTTTTTGACATATTTTAAGCTATACGGTATAGCCTATACCATATAGCTTACATTCAAACAAGATAGTCTGACCTGGTGCGGTTTATCGAGAATGACTTTTTAGGTTGTGAGAGTCGCTGTGGCTTCAAACAAAAAAACTATAAATATATTTCTTGGCATGGCGTAAAACGAGAATAGATTGGTCAGACGCTGACCGATGTTTGATTTTCGACCGGGAAAGTGCCGGAAATACACTTTTAAACTGGAAATTGTTATGTTACTCGAGATCCATCCGTGTGAATTTTCTGAAAATTAGCATGTAAACCTATTTTAACGATCCTAGCGTTGTTTTTAGGATCGCCGATTAATGTCCGGTAAATATCATTTATCGGTTTATCGAGCTTTACTGTGCTTTTAAAAAACATTNACTCCGTCCATGACAAAAAAGATGCATAAAAATTCAAAACAGATCGAAAGAGCTGAATATGAAAAAACATAAAAAAATTCTACTAGAAAATTCTAGAAAATAAAGTTTTTTTATACAGATAGAAAATCGTTCTTGACTGAGAAATATTGATTTTTAATCAAATTAAGGGACCAATGAGAACGCGTCTTGCACTTTGGCCGCGAGCCAATGAGCGTGCGCGCACACATTACCTCGCATTACAAATTCATGGAAGAACTCAACGATTGAGTTAACACTTTAAAAAACTTTTTTTTTACATTTTCAAAAGTAAGAATTATTTTACGTTTTTTTTTGTTAGTTTTTATGTATTTTTTTAATTTTTTTTGACATATTTTAAGCTATACAATATAGCTTACATTCAAACAAGATAGTCTGACCTGGTGCAGCCATCAGTTGAAAGTGTATAGAATTTATACGATGTAACTTCAGTTCTCAAAATTAAATCGTGGAGATGCACATAAATATGATGCACATAAATATGAATCACAGCAACTACAACTTGCATGACGGATGAAGTACCGGAAATATTATTTTAAACCGGAAATTATCGGTTTCTCGAGAATGACTTTTTAGGTTGTGAGAGTCGCTGTGGCTTCAAACAAAAAAGCTATAAATATATTTCTTGGCATGGCGTAAAACGAGAATAGATTGGTCAGACGCTGGCCGATGTTTGATTTTCGACCGGGAAAGTGCCGGAAATACACTTTTAAACTGGAAATTGTATGTTACTCGAGATCCATCCGTGTGAATTTTCTGAAAATTAGCATGTAAACCTATTTTAACGATCCTAACGTTGTTTTTAGGATCGCCGATTAATGTCCGGTAAATATCATTTATCGGTTTATCGGTTTATAGAGCTTTACTGTGCTTTTAAAAAACATGTTTTTCAAAAGATGTCTGTTAATGGGGTGGAGGACTGTGTGTGTTTGAGACTGACAAAGTACTGAGTTACATATTAGGTAATGTACTGGGTAAGTGTAGTCGTAAGCAATATTTCTCGATTTGAATGAAAATTTTATTTCGAAACACAAAGTTTGAAGTTCAAATTTAAGTCATTTCAAATATCAAATGCACCGCCTGTCTACGAAAGGTAACGTGGCAAAAAAAATGTCCGGAGGTTAACAACACTCATGGAAGTTAACACCTTTTTCTCCCATCATTTTGTTAACTTCCGTAGTCAGGTGATGTAAGTGGTTCCAGAATAACAGAATATTTTTTACAGCTGGCGAATACGGTTAATTTCGGCATCCGCATTGGGGACAGTGCCATCCCGAGTATTTGGTATCCGTAACACAGAGGGATTCAACACACTCCCGGTCGTGAATTGCTGCCCATGATTTGCTCCAACCTTTCCCATAATGACCGTCTTTTGTGCACCACTGTGCCCTTTTGTAATCATCGCATGTGAAATAATCAAGATCCTGCCAGGATTCGTGGTAAGGATTACATCTCGGTCTTAATTTTCCAATTCTATTCCGTTTTCGATTTGCCGGCACTTTTTATGGTTTTAGTTGTTTTAACTCCCACAGGTCCCAAGTGAAATATACTCCGTAGGGGTCCATAAATTATGGACCATAAATTATGGTCCATAATGAACGGTACATTAGTCTTAATTTGAAACAAAAGCCCTTGGGCTAAGTTAACATGGTTAACGAAAAAGAGTGTCATTTTATATTTTTTCTCATAAAATTAAACTTGACCCGTGGTTCAGCAATTTTCTATCAAGCTCTGTTTACTATCATTGATAGTCTATCATGTTCGGTCCATTTAGGGCCTTTACTCCAAGTTTGGACTAATGAACCCCTAGGAGTTAAAATTAAAAGGAAATGAATATTGTGTTAAAACCACCTTTATATTTTCGCTTGTTCTCAGATATTCCTGAAAATTTCGATTAAAATTAAGTTCAGAATCTTCTCCTGATAATCACTTATACCGGTATTATTCGATATTTTCCGACAATTACTGTTAACTTTGTAAGTGACATTTCTGTTAATTTTTTTTTTTAATTATTTGAGAATTTTTAATTGCTTTAATTTTAAATTCAATTTTCCGGTAATTAATTAACCGGAAATCCCACTAATCTTTGTGTTTTTTTTTAATTCATGGGAAAAGGGAACTAGGCGGCTGACAGCCCGGGCTGTTGCACCTACTTTCTTGGAGCATACTGTATGGACTATACCGTATGGTCCATACCGTATGGTTTATCGTTCAAAATACTTACCTTCACAACCGCATTGCGGACAACTCCAAGCGGTGAATCCGTTAAATATAAAATCCGATATCGACCCATCAGACTCCCAATCCCAGAGATCTCCATAGGTTCCATTCCGTGTACAAAAACCGTCTTTCCAATATGAGTTGCAACTGTACATATCCGCATCTCTCCAGGTGTCATAATGAGGATTACACAATCTTTCTTCGGCTGTTGGCAATTGTACAAAATCTAAATATATTGATCAACGATGGTCTAGCTTTAAGGGGTCGCCAAATAAGGGCACTACTGGAAAACGGAGAAACTGGAAAACGGAGAAACAGGAAAACGGAGAAAAATAAAAAAACGAAGAAAAATGTTAATGGAAAATATTTTCTTCGTTTTCCAGTTTATCCGTTTTCCAGTTTCTCCGTTTTTCGGTTTCTCCGTTTTCAAGTTTCTCCGTTTTCCGGTTTCTCCGTTTTCAAGTTTCTCCGTTTTCCAGTTTCTCCGTTTTCCAGTTTCTCCGTTTTCCAGTAGAGGCCAAATAAGGTGTGTGTTTTTTCGCGAAAAATATTGTTACTCCAAATAAGAATGGTGGATTTTACCAAATACGTAAATGTGTGTCCCAAGGACATTTTTAGTTAGTTTTTGATCCGTTTATGGATATAATTGATTAAAATTTTATTAAACTTACAATTCATCTTTAAAATGATAAAATTAGATACTTAAAGGCAAAAAATCATAATTATGTAACTTAATAACACCAGTCTATTATGGGTTGGCCGAATAAGGGTCGGTTCGTTATACAAGGGCACTTTTTGAAAACACAAAACCGACGCTTATTTGGCAACCCCTTAATGGTAGGGTTCGAAAAATGAGACCAAGACATCTGTCTACGGACGTTAAATAAGGCGTTAACTTCCATGAATTTTGTTAACTTCTAGGAATTGTGTTAACTTTAGTAGACAGTATGTCAACTAAAAATTTAAAGGTTGATGCCAACCGACTGTTTATATCCAAAGTATAATTACCTTGTAGAAATGACGGTCCATGAATTTCTTTCACTGGATGGTTCGGAATATCTAAATATTGCGTTTATTTCGCTGTAATAAATGTTGTTAGCTTTAATAAATAATTTTAATCAGAAGCAAAAACGATTCTGTGATAAAATAAACCATGAAAAACCTACCTAAAGGTAAATTTTCTATCGGCAAAGGCTCTATTATCTCTTTACAAGGGGGTCGTCAAATAAGCATCGTTTTAATCTTTGAAAACTCCTTACACAGGATGTGCCGTTATTTTTTTTTTCAAATAACTGGCCGACCAGTGGGTTTTGGCCGGTTAACGCTCAATGCATAATCGTTAAATAATGTTATCGCTGAAATTCGGTTCCTAAGTGGCCGGTTAACGGCGCATCCTGTGTATTTGGCGGAGTCACTATTAAGCGACTATATCGATACATTATTCTATTGAAAATTATGAGCAATTATCATTGTTCTCGAAAAAGGACCCTTATTCGGCGAAATCGATCCTTATTTGAGGGGTTTTATTGGACGACCCCCTATAATTGAAGTTACTGAAGTATTCCTCAGTATTAACGGTGTTTCCTGAAACCAGCTCTTCATCGGTATGGAAATAGGATGGAATAAAACGTCTACGAGGGTTGGCGCAGACATCGTTTGAACGTATTGAAGATGGCCTTCTTCCATTATCCATTCTTCAATACTAATAATTGCAAAATTTAAGGACAATTAGGTATTTAATAATTCTATTATAGTCCCAACTCCGAATATGGACGCTTTCCTCATAAAGCGCCCCATTGTGACAAATTATCCGAAAGCGTCTAATTTCGAATACAGTCAGGAGTCTCTAGATGTCAATTTTCGATTTCCGAAAACGTCACCTCTAGAAAGATATGTACATCTAAGGAGACAGTTTGCTTGCAGTACTCACGAGAAACTGTACAATTTTTTTCTACTCAACAACACTATCATATGAGTCCAAACATACAAATATTTTTTTACATTACAAATAATCAATCTTTCACCAATAATTCACGTTAAGTACATCTTTTTGGACAAAAAATATGAAATATGTACATTTGTAACCTCTTTATAATAAAGATGTTACACAGGGTGCGCCGTTATGTTTCACCCCGTTATGTTTCACTTTTTCCCGAGCGTGCTGTTATGTTTCACTTTTTTGAGAAAATATTTTCCCCTAATACATATCTTTATATGTTAAGCCCTACGCCATTATGTTTCACTTTGTCCCGATCGGGCCATTATGTTTCACTATTTTTCGAATGTTTTTGTGAAACATAACGGCGCACCCTGTGTATAATTTATAAACGCTATTACTACTAGCCTATTACCCATAAATTCAAAAAACGAACGAGATCTAAAGAGATTTTTTGAAAAAAAGGTCCAAAAAATTGCACATTTAGAGGCACATTTGAAAAAAATTGGTTTAAAAACTATGCACATCTAAAGGTGTTTACAAATTGTCGTAAAAAACGCGCATCTAGAGAGACATACATATCTAGAAAGCGCACATATACTATGTAGAGAGCCCTGACTATAGTTTGAATTAGGGTTCCCAAGGTTTGGCTGGAATCAATATCATAAAAGATTTACAAAAGATTGTATAACTTATAGTAATTAATAACGTCACTATTGGGAGGAAGGTAATGTTTTGCGGTACCTTAGCGGTTCTTCAGGCGTGCGCCTGTAAAGACAGGACCCTTTGAAGCACCCTCCAACATGGTACAGTCTATTTTCAATAAAGAAGGTTGAGTGATAGAATCTATTTCGGCGCAAATCTAACAGTCTTGTCCAACTAACTCCATTGTACAGCCAAACCTCTCGTGTCAATCTATATGTCTCAGAATTTGGCGTAGAAGCAATTTGCCTTTGTCCTCCTTAATTGAGTATTGACAGGGGAGAGCTTTATAAACGGTTTGATGGTTTGAAAAACCGTCCTTTATTAAGCTCCCAGGCATCGTATAACTTC
>SCLG01000139.1:9860-83055 GCA_004367875.1 Oikopleura albicans
ATTACGTCAACTCAAAGTTTTGCGTTAGGAACTGTTTAGTGAGGAGCACAGAAATTGTTACGTAATTGGTTGTGCAATAATTTTGCGTTAACGCAAGGCGTGATGTAATAAAAAAGATTATAAAAATTTTGTAAAAATGTTTTTTTTCGAAAGTTGACAAAAGCTACATAAAAAATAATAATCTTAAACAATGGCGTCAGTCCTCTTGGAACACTGAACCTCAAAAACATATGGGCGCCCTGGCTGTCCTGTTGAGCCGAAATATCAAAATTGACGGTTCAGATGGCGGCTGGCACTCTGGGTACGGCGGACGTGTACTCGTCGGCTCGGTCATGGAAGAAGACGGTAAAGACAAGTATTGGCGTGAAGGGTACGGTCAATTCAGCAACGTCGAATTCAAAGCAATGGGACAGTTCAATTACTGGGGTGCAAATGCCGCCGTAAGCTTCCATAATACTATTGTTGAGCCGGATGAGTCCATTGGTCGACTTCGATCATATGTCAAAGATTGGGTCGGCAATTCTATTCGAAAATTTTGAAATTAAGGGTGGGAAAGACGTTATTATCTCTCCAGGGTGAGGTAATATAGATGCTAAGACGTTTTTTGGTGACTTATATTCGCTCAACGTACTAGCGAACCAAAAACGGCTTAGCATCAATATTACCTCACCCTGTAGAACATCTGCGCCAATGCCAATTTGTAATTTCCGATCACTGTTTTTTTTTGGAAGAAAAGTCGGTATATCCCACTCTTAATTAAAAAATACGTAATGATTTTAATGAAAAATATTTTAACCAAAAAGTTATTTTTCGATCCATTCTATCAGACTGCGCTTTTCACAGCACATTCAACCGTGCCATTGGCGTCTTTGAAAATGTAAATGGCATAACGATCGAAGATAATGTAATAATGGGAGCGGTCAAAAACGGTATCTATATCGCATCGCGTGATGCCGTCTTGAAGCGCAATATCATTGCCGACATTTGGAATTTACCCGCATTTGCTGGTCTTCATAGCACCCGTGGCGAGTTTGACCCCTTTCTCACAGCACTCAAATTTCCTGGTGGGCTAACAACGCTTCAAGGCATGATATAAAACGATGAAACTTTACTTATGTAATTATACGTTTTTTTATATTTGATGATTGCCGCGTCGCTTTCATCAAATGAAGGTCTTACCCATATGGTTTTATATCACCCTATAAGATAATAAGGTCATTGGTGTAGACGGAGCGTGTTACTTTGCCAAAGGTGCTCGGTGCAATGATTTGGAAGCATGTACCCCGTCATCAATTGGCGTTATGGAAATGGAAACTGGAAATATGGGCTCCAGTTGCATTACCGGTTACTGGATTCATAACACTGGTTCTGGTTCATGTACACATGTGTCGGGATATTATTTTCATCATGTTTTGTGAAGGTTGTAAAGGCGAAGGATATATGCCAGCAAGTGGTACCAAAGTATTAAAACCGGTAAACAGATGTCCATTTCTGACCGGAAACTTATATCGATTTCGAGGTATAAGCGAAATGCATGAGAATAGTGTCATATCCCATCGGTGCATCCGTGCGTCTCCATTCGAGAAAAATGCCAGTTATTACACTATTTCCCGAATAGAAACGCTCGAATGCACCAAAGGGATATGGCATTATTGGGGCCCAGGATCCTTAATAATCATACCTAGGAGACGCATCGTGGGCTGTTAAAAAAGGGCCCGAATGAAGGAAAAGTTTTAAGACTTTGTAAATTAGACTTGCTAAATTAGCCAAAAGTGGGTCAAATTTCAACTTTGAGAATTTCAAAATAGCATATTGATGATTGTCGTAAAAAGACTGATCAAGTGAGTACCATAAGCGTCCTTTTCAAGCAATTTGTAATTTGACACCTTAGAGGGGTCATATGACAAAATTTACACCAGAAATGTCAAGTTTACAACCTGAATTAAGTCGGATGCGATTTATGCGGCAACGACGTCTCGCCATATGATTATTGACAGTAACATTGTGGTCGATTCGGGCGTCGGCACATATGTCTATTCTGTTGGGCCAAGTGCAACACGAAAGCGGTTTGATAAATTCAAGGACGTCACAATTAAGAACAATATATTTGTTGGGCGCTCTGAGTATTTTGATNCAAAGACTGTAAGTTTGCTTGTGGAGTTACAAAAAAATCTAGAACTTTCAAGTGTACAACCTGAACTAAGTCGGATGCGATTTATGCGGCAACGACGTCTCGCCATATGATTATTGACAGTAACATTGTGGTCGATTCGGGCGTCGGCACATATGTCTATTCTGTTGGGCCAAGTGCAACACGAAAGCGCTTTGATAAATTCAAAGATGTCACAATTAAGAACAATATATTTGTTGGGCGCTCTGAGTATTTTGATTGTGCAAGTAATGGCCGCAGTGGGTTCGGAAACTTGTTTCAACCCGGATCAAGGACGGAACATTCAGGTTTGAGTAATTGGGGTCACTGATTACGGGTGGTAACAGGGAGTCCGTAGCACGAAGGTTTTTTGCCGCTCGATTTCTTCGAGAAAAATATTATTGCTCCGAATAAGGGTGAAGTGTACCATTATTGGTCGCGAAAGAAACCCGTTTGTAAGTACTTTCGCGACCACAGATTTGGTCGCGAATTTTTGTTAAAAATTTGGTAGCGAAATGATGTTTTAGACGAGGTTTCGCGACAATTTTTTCCACCTAAAAATAGTGATCGCGAAACCTCGCCCAAAACTTCGAAACCAAATTTGCGACCAAACCATGTGCCCGCGAAAGTACTCACAAACGGGTTTCTTTCGCGACCACAAATGGTACCTCATGTAGCACTAAAATTAAACAAGTGTCGTATAAAACATACCTACATTCATACTGAATTTCTCAAATTGTATTTCAGGATTTATCATGCCTGACTTCAGTTCTGCGGGCCAAAATTATAAGCTAACAAATCTTCACGAAATGCAAACGGATCCAGCTATATATGGTCGAACTTGCGTTTTAAACAACTTGTTTGAGAATTATAATGGTAAATGCGGAAATAATGATAAAGTAGTGAAAGCGAATCGGTTCGTTATTGACTACTCCCATCCGGTCTATTTCAAAACCGGAAATGTTTACGTCGATTCCGGCATAAATGTCGGCGCAGGCAGCAAAGCCGGCGTTACATCCTTCCATAGGCCAAAATTGGGCTTCGTCAATATTGCTGATTGTGTTGACATGCATTGCGATGGGCATAAGAAAATGATGATTATTGATGAAACTGGCGACTTGATTGGTTATAAAGGAATCATTCTATCTGAGTCCGAGTACAAGTGGCATAATGTTACTCGAAATGGTCACAAATACACGGACACTCGTCCGGGTCTCGGAGACTATCGAATTCCAAAAGGAATGTTAACTGAGCTCGATGGTGATCGTATACCCGTTGAAACATATGCGCCAGAGAAAGGTATCCTTCGCGATGAAACTTGCACGTATGATCACAAGCTAGAGGTGAACTAATGTGTTTTCTCTGTACTTCCTAAGAGTACTTACACAGCTTATGTGCATTATTTTATTTTAAAATTGTGTGTTAAGGCTTCACTGAATCGGCCTCACTTTAGCCAAGGGTTCACTTTAGCTGTCCGAACCAAAAATTTAGACTCTAAATTAGCCTATAACCGGTCAAAACCCGTAATTTGAGCATTGTAAGACCAAAAACAAAAAAATACCGGACAATTGTCGTTCATTTTAAAATACAAGCTACATATTCGGAATCCTCGGGCTCAATTACCCCTAGAACTAGTAAAAATCGATAATTTCACCTAAAACGAGCTCCAAAACCAATGGTTTTGCCCAACTTCCGGTTAGAGTGCCGCCGTACGCAAATAGACTTCAAAGTCGGAATTTACACCCCAAAAATAGATAAGGAACCTTTTTTTGTGAAAACCGAAATATATCAGCGGAAACCGCAATGATTCATTGCCAATGAAGTTGAAATTTGGTTTGGACAGCCTGGGTTCATTAAGGCCAAATAACTATGTTTCCTTTGATGTTTCTTCATTTGGGCCAGGAACGACATTTACGGACCGGAGATTCGAAGGCCCAAATGAATTCTTTCCAAGTGAAGCGACCAGTAAACATCCTGAGAAATGTTAATTTCATCTCAATAAATAGCTCCCCGGTTGGTATTGTCATAAAAGTGACACTTTAACGCATTTTATGATGAACTTCCAAATGTTGGATAAGGACTACATGGTTCGGCGCATTTCTCCATTGGCCGTCCGTTCGGACACACAGTACATCGATTTGATCAATGGGCCGGCAGATCACTCCTGCTGTCTGGGTTATGCATGTATGATTCGATTAACCACCTACTGGAGTATTATGGCCTGTGAACACCATTTCGATTATTACTTCACATCGACAATTCCACAGCGGATGAATTTCCATCTTCCCGATTATGTGATGGATGATAGCACGTTAATCTCGAAAGAGTGTAAAATCTATGTGACTTTCTATACGGCTAAACCCTATCGAATTGACGTTCAAATGGATGGATTATTCATGTTGCCNNNAATAATGCGCGATGGATTGGCGATCTTATCGAGTGGGAGCGACCTCGACGTGATAAACATCTTCCAACTCTGGCTGATCCACCCGGAACAAATTTCTGTGATCGTCAGGAAAGGTTCACATTTTCCGTATACACCGCAACCCCTTAATACGACAGTTTTTTCTCTACAACAAGTCTATAAATACAGTCAGGACTCTCTAGATGTACGCTCTCTAGATGTGTGTGTCTCTCTAGATGTGCATGTCTCTCTAGATGTGCATGTCTCCCTAGATGTGCACGTCTCTTTAGATGTGAATGTCTCTCTAGATTTGCATGTTTCTCTAGATTATTGTTTTTTGAGACATTGAAGTTTGTTTTGAAGATTTTATTCTTTATTCACCGAATTTTCGCTATTACAGCATTGTCAAGGTATATGTATCTCAAGGTATATGTATCTCAAAACCTTGACAATGCTGTAATAGCGAAAATTTGGTGAATAAAGAAAAGTTTCTCTAGATGTGCGTTTTTTAGAAAAATTCGTAAATGCCTCTAGATATGCGCCTTTTTCTGACCGAGTTTTCTCAAATTTTTTTATGAAAAGTGAACCTTATTTAGGAACAAGCTATTCATTTAATTTTCCAAACGGGTCATATATTTACTTTAACAGTCAAGTCTACTATCATCTTGGAATTGGAAGTTATGACCGAGTTGACCGAAGACGAATTTTATGACAATGGAAACATAGCGAAAAATATTGCTGCATTGCTTGGTATTGACCCTGATCGAATAAAAATTGTCGACGTCATTCGAGAAACTGATGAAGCGCGTCATGCAAGAAGAGCAAGAAATAAAATGATATTTAAAACTAATGGGAAAAAATTACGGCCAAGGGATCGAAACTATTAACAAAATCTATTATTGAGTGGCATAATGTTATAGTGGATATAGTGCAAATATAGTGGGATAATATAGTGGAAAATTACCATAACCAAAACAAAAGTGGTGAAATTAAAACGTATCGTACGCGGCGTAACGTACGGTACGCCCCACTAGTTCTCTCAACAAAATTGAGTTGGACCGAAACGTATCGCGATTTCTAATTATTTCACCAAATTCCCTACGCTGTTATCTTAACAAAATTTAATTATCTTAACTTGTTGAGGAACACTTGTTAAGATAACTGGTTACGTGGTGTATATGAGTTTGATACAATTATTTTTTGTTCGTCAAACCACGGTAGAGATCATTATTGAAAGATATATTTTGAGATAGTCTTGATTAAAACTACACTGGGTGCGCTGCTAACAGCCATATTTGGTGTTAACAGGCAGGGTCCAAAAATTTCCAAGCTACCTGTAAAGGGCCTACGTTACAACGGAGTTAACCTATTTATTTTCAGTTAAACCAATTTTAAGATTTTAACCGATAAAAAATTCGATACCTTACTTAATGCGATCGTCAGATGATGGTGACCTTTCAACGGCATTGCAATTTGAACTACAGTCTGAAAATGCCACAGTGACCAATGAGGACTCGACCGAAACTGACGAACCAGATGATATTTCTGAATCATCGGAGTCCGTCGCCGAGTTAAACTCACTTGGCGAAAAAATTGCCGAACTGGCAACTGGCGAGGATAACCCTATTGAAGCTGCTGTTAAGACGGGCGTTGCCGAAGTGAATAAAAACGTGACAATTGATTTTGGTGAGACAGCGGTTGGTATGGCAGATCCACCAAAGGAAGATGAAGATATACCATCGTATTTTGATCCCGAAAATCCGGGTGAAGGCACGTCGATTTTGGACAGGTTAAATGTTGATGCAAATGTCTCTAGCAATGGTACGGTAGATCATGAAAAGTTGAAAGAACTTGTGGCCGAAGCCACAAATGGCTTATNACCAGACGATATTTCTGAATCATCGGAGTCCGTCGCCGAGTTAAACTCACTTGGCGAAAAAATTGCCGAACTGGCAACTGGCGAGGATAACCCTATTGAAGCTGCTGTTAAGACGGGCGTTGCCGAAGTGAATAAAAACGTGACAATTGATTTTGGTGAGACAGCGGTTGGTATGGCAGATCCACCAAAGGAAGATGAAGATATACCATCGTATTTTGATCCCGAAAATCCGGGTGAAGGCACGTCGATTTTGGACAGGTTAAATGTTGATGCAAATGTCTCTAGCAATGGTACGGTAGATCATGAAAAGTTGAAAGAACTTGTGGCCGAAGCCACGAATGGCTTATTGGACCTAAGGCAATGTTTCACTATACCATATAGTCTTTACGAAAATATTATAAAATAAAACTCCGTTAAGTGTCTGATCCCATAAGGGACGTTTTCACTTCTCGAAAAAAGCGTACGTCAAGAGAGAAAACGTCCGTCAAGGGATTGGGGTCAGTCATGGGGTAAATTAGTCGTCACTCTACAAGCTTCACACCCGTTATTTCTTTTCCAAATTTCGATTTAGTTTGAGAAAGTTTTGATTCTGCAAAATTTCAAAAAAAAAACTTTTGTAAGGTTTTTTGTCTCAAAATGCTTGCCTTGAAAATTTGTTCGATATCTCTTTCAATGATTTATTGATACGATCCCGATACTACGAGATATTTGGTGCTAAAGGTCAATTCGAGCAGATCTGCACATTGTGACCCCTGGGAGTTAACTCGAGACTTTTAGGAAAACTACCGGGTATGTCACATTTATGTAAATAGTGGTGTTATTGTTGAGAAACATGGAAAAAGTCAAGTGAAAACCGCGGAGGAAGTTGCTGCTGAAGAGCAGGCCAAACGTGACGGTGCAATAGTGGCAACCGTCTACGCCAAGCCCAAAGAAATGCTTATAGTTTCCGAACCAAAAACCTTCCAAGTTTCGAACACAAAATTTTTCGAACCAATTATCGTTCGTATGTTGGACGACAATAACGAAATCATGAGTAATATCGGCCACGTAAGTAATCCGGCCAAAGTTAAGATTCGAATGTCCGATAGCGAGCCAGGTATCGTCTATGGTACAACTGAGGCGATATTTTTACCGGCGGATGGCCGAGCAATATTTAATGATATTTGGGTCAATGGAACGAACAAATTTTTATCTTTTACGGTGGAAATTTTAGGTGCAGCTTACCAAAATGTGTCAGTCTGGGATCCAACTTTTAAACATTCCAGCTAATTTCTCATCATGTAGTTCTTTTGAAAATGTCAAGATTAAAAATATCATTTCTGAAAATGTCAAGATTAAAAATGCCAATTTTGAAAATGTCAACTTTGAAAATGTCAATTATTAAAAATTTCAATTTTGAAAATGTCAACTTTGAAAATGTCCATTTTGAAAATGCTAATTTAAAAAATTAAACTGGAATAAATCAATTTTATAAAGTTAATTCGGTAAATTCTGTTTTGAAAAATTGAATTGATAAAACGATCAATCTTCAAAACAGTGAATTTTTTCATTTCGAAAAAGTTTCTCAAAAAATATTATCGGATACGATTAACCTTTGAACACAAACTTAAAACAGTTCCCTGAACACATCGGACGGAGGTCTCTCCGTCCATCTATGGTTGTGTTCTTACCTACGTAATTTTTAACCATGAGCAATTCTATGGTTCTGAATCGAATGAGCATACTCTCGAAAGCTCTCCGATCACCCTTGGACCCTTTTTGGTCGATTTGACCACAAAACCACAAATTCACAAGTGGTTAACCGGATAACGTACGGGGTTCCTTTTTCACTGGAAAAATATGACAGAAAAAAAGTGTGTCTGAAAACTATTAATTGCAATTTACCTCTATTTTGAGGTTTCCTAGCTCTAATAAATGACTAATTAATAATTTTTCGGAAACATTTTTTTTATTTTTATCTGTTTTCCGACTTTGTAATCGATTGATCTATGTTAGTTTCCACTGCCATAACATTTAATAAAATGAAACACCATACAAATGTATTTTTATGCCCGGACGGAGAAACCTTCGTCATATGTGTTTGAAGGTTAAAATAAAGTTGAATCCTAAAAAAGATATTGTGTCAAGTAAAATTGAAATAATGGAACGACAAGAGTCGGAAACATGTGAGTTAGATGAGGGAGAGGTGTTCGATCTTGACGAAATGTGGGGCGACAATTGTACACGAATATGCACCTTGCCCTGCCAGAACTTGGAAGGTCTCGTCGACGTGCAGTTTGGCTTTCCAAACAGAAATTCAATTGATTAAGAAAAGTGCAAAATTGCTATAACCATAAAATTAATTTTAACAGTTTTGAGAAACGATTTCAGTGCCAAATAGATAACACAAAACATGAGTTATAGGGGAGAGCCCTTACTTGGCGTTGTCATTCCTGACTTTTAACCTACTACGGTATTAGGCTGACATGTAAATTTTATTTTCTTAGTACAAAATATATTTAAATAATTAAATACAAAAATAATTAGGATGTAAATAATTTAATTTGGCGTACCATAATTGACGTCGAATTATGTTACGAAATTAAGCATACATCACTTGGCGTTTTCCACCTTACTTGGCGTGCCCTTACTGGCCTCGCTGTATAAGGTATTATAAAATTTCCATTTTTATAATTTCAATTCTTGAAAATGAGTTCGGAAAGCTTGCATACAGCCCACTTGTCTTGAACGTACAAATTCATGTGGCTTACACTCGTCTTGTCACCAAGAAGGTTGCGAGTGTGAACTTGAAAATATGAAAGAGCCGTATAAATTTGAAAACAACGACTTCAGTGGTGTTGATTTTAAATGTACAAATGAAACAATGGCGGTATACATAGGTTAGTTGTATTTTATAGTTTGCCTTAACCCATAAATTATGGTCCATAACGCTTGTTCTTTACTTAAGTAAAAAATTAGCTTTTGTGGCGAGTAAATGAAAATTATGATCCTATTTATCAAAATTTAAAAAATATGTTTAACACTAATAGGGTTTAACCTAATAGGGTTGCTTTGGCTGTCTTTTTCATTACTAGATTGCGTATTAACTGTTAAACCGGTTTTCTCATAAAAATGCCAAAAATATCGGATTCTCGATCCGAAAGTACATCGGACCCCAGAATTTCTCAAATTTTGGAGGTTGTACTCCAAGGAAAGCCCCAGTAGGAAAACGTTAGCGGTTCCAGACCTCGCACCCTGGACAACCTAGCGCTGCTCTGTTCGTCCCTATAATAGTAATTTACTCTATTTGGACAAAACGGCCCTTTAATTATTAATTATTATTTAATTACTTAGACAAATGCGTACTGAATCGATTTGGGTACAAACTGGCGGATTTGGCCATTATCGGATATGCGGAGTCTAACGCCCTTCAGTCATCAGTTACAAATACATGCCGCGGAAAAGTTCACTATGAATTCGGCTCGACATATGTTTTCGAAATTAAGGGTTTTACCGACTGTGGCACACGAATTGTTGCAAATGAAACCCATAACACCTTTCAGAGTCGAATTTCCGGATTCAAGGACACAACATACGAGACTGAAAGCAGCACAGATGAATACGTTTTGATCAATTTCGAATGTGCAGTAACGACCGAAAACTAATGTAACTCAAAAGTATGCCAAGATTGTATGTTTCCCACAATAAATGTATGAATACCCTATGTGTTTTAATGAAAATAATATAATATAATTTATACATCCGAGAGGATTTTCGAACAAAGTCAAAGTTATTCAAAAATATTTTCAGTTTCAATTTAGGCTGCTTTCTTCCGATTTATTTGTAGCTTTCATCTTCCATTCTTTACCTATTTTTCGTGCAGTCTCTTCAGCTTTTTTCTGAATACAAATATTTGAAAAGAGGTATGCCGCATACCGTATGCGGATTATCTTGACAAACATTTAACATTCTTAGATGTTACCCTGACTTTATAACAAATGTATTTGCGCCTGGACAATCATATTTGAAAATGTGAATGACCCATCAAACTGTGATGATCAAAGCTTCGAACATAAAATCATTTTTCCCAGGGGACCTTGTGCCTTTTAGTAACACACTACCTTCTTTCGACCATTTGAGGTGAAAAACAGCCTGTTTTGGTAAAACGATTATTGCTGACCACCCTCAACATTTGAAAAAATGAAAAAATTCCGATTTCTTCATTTGCGCTGAAATTTCGCACATAGTGTTTTTAGATATCAAGGAATACGAGTGTGACATTAGTTTTTTTTGCCAAAGTCCCGTAGAGGTTATAGAAAGGTCCCTGGGGGTTAAATGCGATTCTCATTAATTTGTATCTCTATTGAGAACCGATTATAATTTAAGTGATTGGCCAAGACTTATATTTGTCCAAAATAGGCAATTTAAATATCAGCCCTTTTTCAAATAAACCAAAAATATGTTTAGCGAAAAAAAAACCTTTGCCGCATTCGTTGCTGCCGTTCTTTTAACGCGATTAGTACCAGAGACGGCTAATTTGCCACCCGTTTTCCACTTTTCTTTCGCGTTTTCTCTAAAAATGAAACTAGGTCAAGAATATGTTATTTGATGTAGTTACGATTCCTCTCCACCATCTTTTGCTGATTTAGCCAGAAACTTAAATGGATCGCCATCATCATCGTCTAAATTTTTCAGCATGTGAACTTTGATAATCTTTTTTCGACTCATTAGAAATTTCGATCGTTCGACAGCACCTTAAAATTTATCTATATTGAAAACTTTCGTGTGCAACTTTTGAAAAACGTTCTCTGCAACACATTGCAACGTATAAAAACTAGATAATTTATGTGGATTTTGCTACAGAAGATTTAAACCACAATTATAGTCGTTCTTTCCTTAAGTTCCGCGCCGTAAGTGCCACCCATGCCTTACGTGCCGAGTATTTTTTCGATTTGAAAAAAATCACTCTTAACGCTTACTTTAAAATTTACTTTTAAATAGCCTTTGGAGGCAAACTACCCCTTAAGTTTGGCACTTAAAGGAAGGAGGTTTATAAGTAATACAAACATGTTTCTGAGTCGGGAGAAAAAAGTGGACAATCGCGCCAGATGGCGTGTAACAAACTTTTATTTAGTCACATTCTCCGTCAAAAATTACGCCGGGTCTCCAAATTTCATTTTTATGCGGAAGCGTCCGCATTATATTTTCAGGGAACCATGTGAGTCATGTACTCAAAAGTGAACGGGATTGAATTGAATGCATTTTTTCCGATTTTTTTATTTAATAGGTATTACCTAATACTCCTCTTTTTCCGATACCCGGAACGACAAGCTTGTCTGGCTTTTCTGGTCCGCATATTGAATCACAGCGACAACACTTTAAAGCTCTTAAAGTTTTCACCCTTGATTTTTCAGTTTACATTCTTTAATTTTTTGGCAATAGGCCATGGTTCAGGTTAAATATAGTCCTTCCTCCCATTACGGGCGCTCCCATTAGGGCCGTTTATCCCATTATGGCCGGTTTTTCCGTCAAAAAAGTGATTATCCCATTACGGTCGCTTGTTTATACGGCCGTATTTTGGGGGTCAATAATTCTATAAGGGCAGTTTTTCTTGACAGCTTTGGCGTAGGTCATTTATTTGTGTGTATTGAAAGGTTTTTTTTTAACAAAACCAACCGAGATAGCCAAGATATTTTCGGAAAAATATCGTCAAAAATAAGAAATAAATTTAATAAAACAAAAAATAAACCCTTCGAATGCTAAACTGCCACATAAATCATGGAATAGGTAGTAAAATTAACATTCAAAAGTTCAATAAGCATTTTTGATATAAATTTGTCCCATATTAATATTCGAGAACCGCAATGGGAGTAAGGACTGTAACATGATTTTCCAAGGGTATACTTGTACACTTTCCTACAAACTGTTATCGATTAATTTTGTCTGTCAAAAATTGGTACAATAATGTCTCTTTGATACCATACGATATATATATTTGTTAAGGTATTTAAGATCTTTTCCTGACAACCCATTTCAAATCATGAACCCTACTTTCGTTTATATGACGAAGACCGTGTTATAAAAATATGTATTTCAGTAATTATTCCGCCAACTGGGAAAATACATCAAAGATCACAGTTTATTTTTTTGCACTGACTTTGTTTTTCTTATTCCGTCTGCTCGACTTCTTCTTGTCGGATTTGCTCGATTTTTTCTTCGTTGCTTTTTCTTTCCATTTTAAACCCATTGCTCGAGCAATCTTTTCTCGTTTTCGCTTGAAGAAAAAAAAACTGGTTATTTTTCAATAGCCGTTTAAAATCGAACCTGTTTTTTAGTTTTCTTAGCTGCATTTTTTATTTTGTTTGTTCCTGAGGCGGCCAACTTTCCGCCCTTTTTCCATCGTGCTTTAGCTGTTGTTCTAGGCGAGCCCTCTTCAGAACTAAAACAAAATACCATAATAGATTCCTGCAAAAACCTTATTTAACATTATAAATTATAATGTAATATTCGTACGATGGGCCACTCATTGACTCTGTGAATGAGATTCGATATTCTACAAAAAAATATATTTTTGACATTACAATAGGAACCAAAAACTCGTTAGGTAACCCACGTCTACGAAAAGAGCTCGGCACTTTTGGACCCTCCCCGAACTGGACCCGAATGGACCCGATGGGTCCACTTTATTTTTGCCTGGGTCTAGTAGGGTCCAATTTTGGTCAAATTAGGGTCCATTCGGGTTGGGTTGGTTCAACTTTTTTTTAATTTTTGCCGACCTCTGTCTATCAATATATGTGGCTTGTTCACGAATAATTTGGCATATTTTTTGATCTTTGATAAAATAAATAAGATTAAAAGCAAACTACAGGGCGTAGTCTTTTATCAATCTTTTATCCTCAGATTTTCCGCGGAACACCGGTTTAGACGAAAAGACCACTCTTTAATGAGATTAAAATCGTAGTTTTTTTTTCGAAAGTAAAACTAAACCAAGATGGGGCTGAAAACTTAAAAAAATACGAAAAGTAATTTTTAAATATTAAACTGTTGCATACTCGGACGATAGAATGGAATCTTTTTTCTTCTTTTTGGCAAATTTTTTGAAAGGATCAAGAGTCGTGTCTTCTTCGGGCAGTTCCTTGAGAACTGTTACTTTTAGAACCTTTTTTCGACTCATAAGAAAATTTGATCTGGCCATTGCACCTAGTTAGGGAATTAAGATATGTTGCCTCAAATATTTGCCATTCTAACCTACAACGCCACCTCGAGCCACGCCTTATACCAAGATTCGAAAATGGGCTGTAATTCTGTCCGCGCACTATGTTGCACGTTGAGAAAGCCGAACTAATTTTTCGTCCCCTTAACTCCCAGGAATAAAAAAAGTCTAAATTTTAACAAAACGTCCCAAATGGACCGGAAAGGATAGTAAACCGGGTTTGAGCAAAAAAATAATCAATATAAAACAGAATTTATGTTTTTCTGAAAATTTCAGAAGAAGAACTTTGTCGCAAGCGTTCAAAATCGGCATTTTTATTTGCTTATGTCATAGTAATTACATGAACATTTGTCACCTTGTATGACTCATCCTTATTTTAACTTTGAACATGTGTCTCCGTATTCAAGGTTTGGATTTCTGATTGGTATAAAATCTAGAAATTTCGTATACATTTCGAATCCTGGCTGATACAGTAATTCTATCAGGCGATTCTGGACCACATATTGAGTCACATCGGCAACACTTTCAACCTGTCAAAACAGAGTTTAAGATTAAACCTAAAAGATTGAGGCTAAAATAATCTGGTCTAAAATTATTTTATTTTCTGGTGCTAGTACTGGTGTGGGTAATTTGGTTATGGCCCATAACTTATGCGACTCGTCAATATACGACGAGTTCCGTACAGCTCGGTGACAAACTTTTGCCCACACCAGTAACAGTCTCATTTTCCGAAGCAATTTACGCTCTGTAAATTATCTAAACTAAATTTGAGTCCCGGGTTAAAAATATCCCTTATAATAAGGGCAAATTTTTGAGAACACAAAAGTGGCCCTCATCATGAGAGGGGACTGTATAATTCTAAGCGGGTAAATCTTTAAGATTATATCGTGCGTGTTATCTCTTTGACATTTTATAGCCTTTAGTAGCAACCCATTGAATCCGGGAATGTGTTTAGAGCTTGAGGCAAATTGCTATATATTTTTATTAATCCTATTAATTTTTTAAATAATTGTTGAGTGTTTATTTTACACTTGAGCGAATGTGAATTACCTACAGGTTGAATTCAAATATATTATCATATTAGGCTCTTTCGGTCAAAAACAATTGAAAACAGCGTCAATAATGACTTGTATAAGTCAATAACAATCATACAGTTCCTCAGTTATATTACCGTCCTTATCTTGTAGCCATGTAATACACGTCCTGACCAGTTATATTTAAAGAATTAGATTATCTTAATACTTTTTGGACCAAAACGTATCGCAATTTCCATTATCTATCGTCTTAACAAAATTCAATTATATTAACACTTTTTCAGCAAAAGAGTTGTTAGGATAACTGGTTAGGTGCTGTATTGCGGCATGTTTTAGCCTGAGTGATCATGCAGTTTTTTAGCTTAAATTTGACACCGCTATGTATAAAATTTTCGATGGTAATTGATTTATCATTTTTTATTGGAAGAACGTTTTGTCCAGAAAAGCTTGTTATACGAATTTTAATAAAACCTTTATAAGTTTTAACTTTACCTTTCAATGTCCGAATCTGAAGATTTTTTTCTAAATGCAGCCAATGGGTCTGGTCCAGTATCTTCTTCATCAAGTTCCTTCAACACTGTCACATTGAGAACCTTACGACGGCTCATAAGAAAATTAGAACGAGCCATTGCTCCTACAAGAAAAAATAGGCTTTATTACGTTAAGTCTATTCGACCGAAGGGGTTGAATCGAATTTTTCACCAAAAACATTTCGGAAACCAATTTTTTACCATAGCACTTATTAGAGGAGCTTTTTTGCCGTTACATTTTCTCGTCAGCCATTTTCTGGATGAAGTGTTATGTCAGATTTGCAGAAATTTCAAAAAAATCCCAAATGGTCTCGGTGAAAGCAGTTAATCTTTTAAAACACGTTGTCTTGTCTGAACAACCAACATCATTAATTTCTACCTGATACATTTTGAACAAAACTTACCCACAACACCTCCACGAGCAACGCCCGATACGGTAATCCGGTCTGGTGATTCAGGTCCACAGATGGCATCACATCTACAACACAATTATAGCTTTAACTTACATTTGATCAAACTAATTATGATAATATGAGCTAAATAATCTTAAGTTATTGACTTACTAGCAATGAAAGGATGATAGGCCTAGAATGTAAACAAACGCGTACTTGGTGTTACTAGCGGATGAAACGTCTTCAATGTTTTTGGGTTTTGAAAAAATTGTGCTTTTATCTGGGGAAGAATATTAAATATACACTCGTCGAACTATAACGCTTCCTTATAATGAAAGCAAGGCGGCAATCACGCGAGAGTTGTGTGGGATCTATGTTAGTGCCTTTTTTAAAACAACTCTCAATTTTGAAATTTATTATGCGTTCGTGAGTAGTATTATAGTGAGGGAGCAACTACCTTTTTAACCTTGAACTTGAGATCCAGGTGTTTGTCAGAAGGTTCAAGGTCACACCTGCATGTTCAAGTTCGAGAATACACGTGCTTGTCAGAAGGACACACCTGAATGTTCAAGTTCACACCTGAATGTTCAAGTTCACATCTATTGTTTCAAAGTTTCAGGTCACACCTGTATATTTAAATTTAAACACGTCATAAGATACACCTGCATGTTCTAGAAACATCTGTTATTAACATGAACTAGTCATGTTAACATCAGGAACATGTTTGAACTTGTAAATATTAACAAAATATCTGAGTAAAAATTGTTTATTTTAGTACAATAATTAAATATAAGTTTCTTGGTTGTTATTAGGACAGCTGTACTGAATAACGTTTCGTTGTCTAGAACAACTTTTCAAGGAACAAAATGTGGTAATTAAGTGAACAATAGATAAAATAATTAAAACTGACAGAAAAATAATAATAGCTAAAACATTACTTTGCGTAACAGAATAAGCAGTCAAAATTTTATTATTTCCTAATTGTTGATTAAATGTTGCATCGTATATGTCATCGTATATGTCACCGTAGATATCATTGCGCATCTGATAATATGTATCCTCAAGTTCACAATTGTTGCAGTCAAAATCACCAGAAATTTCCTCCTTTGCGAAAATAGGTGATAAAATCCAACAAGCTGTTATCATTTCGAAAAACATTTTGTTTATGAGTAATACGCAAGTTTTGATTTAAAAAGTTTTTAGATGTAGGTTAAAATGTAGGCGGGTTGATGTGCCTGTCGGTTTTATTTGTAAACATGTATAAAAAACAATGATCATAAATAAAATGCCGCTCTCCATTAAAGGTCATGTTATTAATAATTCAAAATTTACATTTCCATGGCGCATGATTTTATCCGGATCTAGTGAGTCTGGGAAAACGTATTTTGGGAAAAGACTATTATTGAATCAAAACGAATTATTTGCAGATCAAGTTCAGTCAATTGTCTATTACTATCCTTGCTACCTTGACGAAACACCTGTTAAGTGGCACAATGATTTATCACTACCAGTAACTTACCGAGTTGGTTTGCCCACAAAACAAGAGCTTGTTGCTCTACCTAGTAAAACTTGCGTTGTTTTGGATGATTTATATGATGATGCTGTTAAATCAATTGCAATTGATCATTTGTTTAGAGTTATTTCAGGCAAAAAGAAAATTTGTGTTATGATCATGACGCAAAACAATTTCACACAAGGAAAATACGGTCGTGATATAAGAAATTCCTGTAATTTTGCAGTTTTATTTCGAAATTGCTGTGACTCAAATATTAACAAACGGGTCACAACAATGGCTGGACTTGGTCGTTCTTTCAACGAAGCAAACAAAGACCTTGGTGGCGTTATGTATCCTTATATGTTTATCGACCAATCACAACAAGGGCAGTTATCAAATTACCGATTGTACACGGATATATTCAGCCGACACAAAATTGTTTGGTCAGTTGATGGAATGAAAGGTTACATTATATCCGAAACTGATTTCAGTGCAATTTTTTCTACGTTAGAGAAAGGATCAAAATTTGAAGCACAAGTGAAAAATGTTGACGAGGAACAGTCGATCACGGATGAACATCCGGAGACGCAGTCTGAGACAAAATCAGACATTGAAACCAAATCAATCGATACGCCCAGACATAAATCATCGACAAACCAGATTTCAGAAGGGGAAAACGCGGCTCCTTCGAACAGAGAATCCAAAAAATCAGAGTCTGAACACCCAGAGTCGAATATTAGCAAACACCAACCCGAAGAGCGTCAAAACATCAACGATTACCAAAGTCCTACCAAAATATGGTCAAGACGACAAAAAGAAAGAGAAAAACGAAGATCATATTTTAGAGACTCTTTATACAAAAATCAAAAGTACCCCTAACTACAGCGCAAAACTGAACGATTTTTTACGGCGCTACAAAACGCAGAGTGTTCATCAACGAATTAAGAGAAAAACATTTCCGCGTCGACGTATTATAGTACATCACCCATTCCAAATATTCATGGGTGATTTAATAGAGTATACTAGCCCCGAAATTGTTACAAAAAACAAAGGATATCGTTTTATTTTAGTCTTGATAGATGTTTTTTCAAAAATGGCATATACCTTCCCAGTTAAAAGAAAAAATAAATTTTCTATATCGATTGCATTGGACACAATTTTGTCAGATTTTGATGAATTTCCGAATACGCTCATCACAGATGAAGGTCTGGAATTTTATAACAAAGATGTTCGAGCGGTTTTGGATAAATTTGGGATGCATCATTATAGTATTAAAACTAAAATGAAAGCCAGTGTTGTTGAAAGATTTATACGAACTATAAAAAGTCGAATAGAAAGATACTTTTACGAAAAAAAGACAAATAATTGGATTGATGTTCTCGACCAATTTACGTCAAATTATAATAATACTTATCACAGGTCTATCGGAATGGCACCAACATCCGTTAACAATGAAAACACAACAGATGTGTTTAAACATTTGTATCCTGATATACACCTTGAGGTCAAACCGCGTCTTGCTGTTGGCAACGTTGTTCGGCTACTTAAACAAAAAACCTTGTTTGAAAAAGGCTACACAAGAAACTGGTCAGAAGAATTATATAAAATTATAAAAGTAAAACAATCTGCTGGTCGTGTTTGGTACAAAATTTCAGACCTATCTGGAAACATTATACCTGGTATAAAATATTATTGGCAATTAAATTTTGTTTTAAAAGATGATAGTGAACGTATTGTGGAATGACAAATTACAACAATTTAAATTCCCAAAAATTTTGCTTGACGAAGAAAAACATTGGGAAATTTCTTTATTGCAATTAGCTGGAATTACACCAGCTTCCAAATATAATCAAATACTTGGTCTTTATTCTAATATGATTGACCGTGATTTATCAAATCCTAATCAGTTTTTGGAATTCACAACATTGGACTCGGGTGACACGCGCATTAACTTGCAACCTACACAAAAAAAGAAATATAAATTACGCTTCCTTGACTTTTCAAGTTCAGACTTCATTTTACAAGACGTGAACACGTCACTTGAATTATTTTTTGAGCAAGCTGTGTTACAACTAGAGATAACTGAAACTTATGGCAGGTTTTAGTTCTGCTTACAATAACCGAAACAAAAAAATATGGAAACCGGTCCAATCAACTACAGGGAAAGGTCCAAAAGTAGCAAAAAAACGCCATCCAGTAAAATTGCAAGTCGAATCAAACAACAAATTTCGGAAATCAATGAGACAAAAGAAGGGATAAATGATGACTTTTTGATTAAAATTTTAAAAGACGTTAATGATTTCATCGGGGTTTTTATGCAAGACACTTTATCATCTTTTATTCCACCTTTTCTGCCTATTTCATTCATCGTTAATTTGGATAATAGTAATGAAACTGGTAGTCATTGGATAGGAATAAAAATAACTAAAAAACATCTAGAAATTTATGACTCATTGGGTTATAAATTATCTTCTTGGAAGCAAAAGCCTGAATTTTTTTTACAATTCATTAATAAATTCCGAAAAACACATAAAATAATTAAAACACCTCAATTACAATCTGTACGGTCAAACATGTGTGGGTTTTACTGCATTTTCTTTATTTTCTTTAGACAACACTTCTCATTTAAACATTGCATTTCTATTTTTTCTGACAATCTCTCATACAATGACACTATTTTACAATCTGCATTAACAAATTTTTATTTTTAACTTGTTAACACGTTTAGTTTTTAATAAATTATTCAGAAAAATTATTGTATAATATTTTATTTTTAGATCGGCAAAAAATGGTTTTAGATAACAAAGTTGTTAAAAGACATTACCCGCGTACCAATAACGACTCGGCGTTAGTTTTCAGTTTTGAGGCTGACCCAAATCTATGTTTGATTAAAAACAACATTTTAATCAACATAACTGTCGAACTTGACAAAAATTATATTCCGGATAATGGATTTGTCTCAAAATTGTTTTCTCTTTTGCAAATAGAAGNCGTAATATCCGGCACCGCGAACCCTAAAATTATTGGCCAATAGTTAAAGTAGCTATAAAACAGATAATTGTGGACATAACTTTATGTTTTTGAAATAGTTGCCACAGTACGTAACCGAGACTGTGCATAAGTGCGCTACTTTTACAAAACGCGCCCTTGCCCTTTCTCAGAGTTCATATTTAATGATAATGACATTGATAATTTTAATTTTAAATTTTCTTAATAAGCATAGACTGAGGTACGGGTGCTCGATTTAATTTTGAAAACTTAATACAGTCCTTGCTCATTTTTCAGACGCTCACTTATCGGACGATCTTTCGGCCAAAACGGGGCCATTTTAATAGAACAGATACTTTTTGTGACGATGCTCCTTTTTCGAACGTTATTTTCGAGAACCGAAAACGTCCGATAAATGAGTAAGGACTGCATAATAACTTAATATAATAAGTTAAGTTTTCTGAAATTTAGCTTAGAACCTGCGGTCCTGATTTTAAAATACTGTTGCTGTCTCAACAAAGACGTATGGGCCATACCGTATGGCTTTTTGAGCTCTACACTTTGGTCAAAACAACCAATGCTGATTGAAACTAAAGGATCAGGCCGTGTCTAATTATTCCAATAAGTTCATAAAATCAAAATGATGTGGTTGTTTTTTATATACCGGGTATCAAACCTAAACTGTTAGCTAACAGAAATGTAACAGGCTGGATACCCGGTATTTATTGGAATTGATGCCAATTTCCGGCTAATCAAAAATTCGTCTTCAAAAAATAACCGTGTTAGTCATTTATCAACCGAATACAAAAAGCCAATCGGGAATAAGTTATTCCGAATAACTCTTATCGATTTCGAGCTACAGTCTTTACTCCTTTTTGGGACTTTTCGGTTCTCGAAAATACCGTCGGAAAAAGGTGTATTGTCACAAAAAGCCCTCTTCTTTTTATTTTTTCGCTTCCTTTTTTCCTTGAGTGAGAGAAAGGTGAGAAGGATTCATATCGACCGAAAAGTTTGTTATCTGGACCGCACGAGTTAAAAAAAGATCACATACCGTGTGTTAAACCTGGGAACAAACTGCGAGTGATGATTCATTATTGGCGGAACCCTTGTAATTTTTCAAACTTGCCAGTTAACTGCCAGAAAATAATACCAGCGTTAAAGAATCTACCGGTGGCAATTTGAATTTATTTAAAAGTGGTTTAGGCAGGACTGATTTAATTATTAGAAAAGGGCATCACCATGAATTTGTTTGAACTGCGTAGGTTGACATCATTGAGGAAATGGGCGAAAGCGGCTTCATGGAAGAGATTAAATGCAACGAGATGAAGACGAGTTTTTCGAATGCCAAATTCGACTAAATCGTAGCGGCCTTCACTTTTTAAGAGTGGAAACAACCTACGCAAAGTATCCAGGGAGTTTAATTGGGTTGCTTCTACAATTGTTTGAATATATTCGTCGAATGCTTCTAACGCAGCTTTTCCCTTAAATCAGAGTCCCTTTTGTACTTTTTAGACCAATTAAATCCACAGGGGTCGGTTATAAAGTAAAAATATATATCAGTAGTATTAATGTGAGGGAGCAAATACCTTTTAACTTGAACTTGAGATCCAGGTGTTTGTCAGAAGGTTCAAGGTCACACCTGCATCTTCAAGTTCAAGCATACACGTGCTTGTCAGAAGGTCACACCTGAATGTTCAAGTTCACACCTGAATGTTCCGTTTGAATGTTACGAGACACACCTGCATGTTCTAGAAATATGAAACATGTTATTAACATGAACTTATCATGTTTAAGAAACATGTTTTGCCTTGTAAATATTAACAAAATATCCGAGTAAAAATTGTTTATTTTAGTACAATAATTAAATATAAGTTTCTTGGTTGCTATTAGGACAGCTGTATTGAATAACGTTTCGTTGTCTAGAGCAACTTTTCAAGGAACAAAATGTGGTAATTAAGTGAACAATAGATAAAATTATTAAAACTGACAGAAAAATAATAAGAGCTGAAACATTACTTTGTGTGACAGAATAAGCAGTCAAAATTTCATTATTTCCTAATTGTTGATTAAATGTTGCATCGTATATGTCATCGTATATGTAACCGTAGATATCATTGCGCATCTGATAATATGTATCCTCATCAAGTTCACAATTGTTACAGTCAAAATCACCAGAAATTTCCTTCTTTGCGAGAATAGGTGATAAAATCCAACAAGCTGTTATCATTTCGAAAAACATTTTGTTTATGAGTAATACGCAAATTTTGGTTTGAAAAGTTTTCAGACGTAGGTTGAAATGTAGGCGCACTGATGTGCCTTTGGGTTTTATTTGTGAATAAAAATGAAAAAAAAATCACCATAAAAGAAATACGGTTTTCCATTAAAATACACGTTATTAATAATTCAAAATTTACATTTTGATGACGCATGATTTTACTTGGTTGTCCTTTCAACGACACAATTAAAGACCTTGGTGGCGTTATATATCCTTTTATGTTTCTAGATCAATCACAAATAGTTATCAAATTACCGATTATACACAGATATAAGCAGCCAACACAAAATTGTTTAGTCAGTTGATGTAATGAAAGGTTACATTATATCCGATACGGATTTTAGCGCAATTTTTTCATTAGAGAAAGAATCGAAATTTGAAGCACAAGTGAAAAATGTTAACGAGGAACAGTCGATCACGGATGAACATTCGGAGACGCAATCTGAAGCAAAATCAGACAGTGAAACCGAATCAATTGGTGCACTCAAAAATAAGTTCACAAAAACCCAAGTTTCAGAATGGGAAAACGCGACTCCTCCGAACAAAGAATCCCAAAAAACAGAGTCTAAACACTCAGAGCCCCAAAATACCGAATGCAAATCTGACCAGCGACAAACCATCGACTACCAAAGTCCTGCCCGATTATGGTCAAAACGGCAAAAACAAAGAGAAAAACGAAGATCATATCTTAGAGACGCTTTATACAAAGATTAAAAGTACCCCCAACTACAGCGCAAAACTGAATAATTTTTTAAGACGTTACAAAACACAGAGTGTTCATCAACGGATTAAGAAAAAAACATTTCCGCGTCGACGTATTATAGTGCACCACCCTTTCCAAATTTTTATGGGTAATTTAATAGAGTATACAAGCCCCGAAATTGTCACAAAAAACAAAGGATATCGTTTTATTTTGGTCTTGATAGATGTTTTCTCAAAAATGGCCTATACCTACCCAGTTAAAAGAAAAAACAAATTTTCTATATCGATTGCATTGGACGCAATTTTGTCAGACTTTGATGAATTTCCGAATACTCTAATCACGGATGAAGGTCTGGAATTTTATAATAAAGATGTACGAGCAGTTTTGGATAAATTTGGAATGCATCATTATAGTATTAAAACTAAAATGAAAGCTAGTGTTGTGGAAAGATTTATACGAACTCTAAAAAACCGAATAGAAAAGTACTTTTACGAAAAGAAGACAAAGACTTGGATTGATATAATTGACCAATTTACATCAAATTACAATAATACTTACCACAGGTCTATCGGAATGGCACCAAATTCCGTTAACGATGAAAACACACCAGCTGTATTCAGACACTTGTATCCCGATATACACCTTGAGGTCAAGCCGCGTCTTGCTGTTGGCAATGCTGTTCGTCTACTTAAAGAAAAAGCTTTGTTCGAAAAAGGCTACACAAGAAACTGGTCAGAAGAATTATATAAAATTATAAAAGTTAAACAATCTGCTGGTCGAGTTTGGTACAAAATTGCAGATTTATCTGGAAACATTAAACCCGGAATTAAATATTATTGGCAACTCAATTTCGTTCTGAAAAATGATAGTGAACGTCTTGTGGAATGATAAATTACAACGATTCGATTTTCCAAGAATTTTACTTGACGAGGAAAAACATTGGAAAATTGCTTTATTGGAATTAGTGGGAATTACACGAGCTTCAAAAAATAATCAAATAGTAGGCCTTTATTCAAACCTGATTGACCGTGATACATCAAATCCTCATCAATTTTTGGAATTTACAACAATGGAGTCGGGTAACACGCGGATTAATTTACAACCTACACAAAAAAAGAAATATAAATTGCGCTTTCTTGATTTTTCAAGTTCATACTTCATTTTACAAGACGTGAAAACGTCACTTGAATTATTGTTTAAAGAAGCTGTACTACAACTAGAGATAACTGAAACTTATGGCAGGTTTTAGTTTTGCTTACAATAACCGAAACACAGTATTATGGAAACCAGTTCAAACAGCAACAGGCAAAGGCCAAAAAGTAGCAAAAAAACGACATCCAGAAAAATTGCAAGTCGAATCAGACAACAAATTTCGGAAATCAATGAGACAAAAGAAGGGATAAATGATGATTTTTTGATAACAATTTTGAAAGACGTTAATGATTTTATTGGAGTTTTTATGCAAGATACCCTATCATCTTTTGTTCCGCCTTTTTTGCCTATTTCATTTATTGTTAATTTAGATAATAGTAATGAAAGCGGTAGTCATTGGATAGGAATAAGAATATCCAAAAAATATCTAGAAATTTATGACTCATTGGGTTATAAATTATCTTCTTGGAAGCAAAAGCCTGAATTTTTTCTACAATTTATTAATAAATTCCGACAAACGCATAAAATAATCGAAACACCTCAATTACAATCTGCTAGGTCCAACATCTGTGGTTTTTATTGCATTTTATTTATTTTATTTAGACAACACTTCTCATTTAAACATTGCATTTCTATTTTTTCTGACAATCTTGCATACAATGACATTATTTTACAATCTGCGCTGACAAACTTTTATTTTTAGCTTGTTAACACAATTAGTTTTTAATAAATTATCCCGTTAACTTATTGTATAATATTAATTTTCAGATTGGCAAAAAATGGTTTTAGATAACAAAGTTGTTAAAAGACATTACCCGCGTACCAATAACGACTCGGCGTTAGTTTTCAGTTTTGAGGCTGACCCAAATCTATGTTTGATGAAAAACAACATTTTAATAAACATAACTGTTGAGCTTGACAACAATTATATCCCGGATAATGGATTTGTTGCAAAATTGTTTTCACTTTTGCAAATTGAAGTAAATTCGCAAATTGTGTCTTCAAATAAGACAAAGTAAGTAAAGACTGAATTATTGGATTATATTAACAAAAATTTCAGATCAGAGTATTTCCTCTACGATTGGTTACAAAAACACGGCAACTTTGATCCAGACTATATCTCAACTGTTCTTTGGCCTGAAGGTTATTTTGATAGTTATAGTTTTCCGACACTTAGTGCTAGCGACATACCAAAAATAGTTGCATATAGGCGACATGGTTTTGTAGAAAAAGATGATAAGCTGCTATATGAATTCATTTTTATTCCAAATGCTAGTTTTCTGAATGACAACAAACCATTGGCACCGGGCTGTGAATTGAAACTTACATTTGATCGGATCGAGGCTGAAACTAGTGTTTGCAAAGTTGGCACAAACGACCCTCTGTCGGGAAAAACTATCGAAATTAAAAATGCTTGCGCCATAGCAACATACGTGTCATCTAGTTTTTTACGAAACTATTTTGATCAAATAGAAGAAAAGCCAGTCCCTTATGTCTATGAAGATTGTAGTATTATTGTTCGTAATTTACCTACTAATGAGCAGACAATTCGGTTGGATAATTTGATTGGAGGTAAGACAAAAATATTAATCTCATTTTTTCTAATTTTTGTTTTTTAGGAAACACGCCGGAATACATTTTCTTTGCAATAATACCCAGCAAATCATTATCTGGTGACGTGACCACATCAAGTACTGACTTCAGAAATGATCATGTCCGTGAAATTGATTTAAAATTAAACGGAAATTCTGTACACGGATATCCAATGCGAGTTAACAACAACTACCCTATTTGGCCATATTGGAAGTACAATGAAGTAACAAATCGAATGATGAATACTAGTTGTAGTAAACAACCGTCTATCACCCAATTTAAAAATAATTTATTTTATGCACACAAATTTGAAGCTGAAGAAACACCACAGGGTTGGGTTAGTGTCAGTTTGAAACTCGACTCGTTGAATGGATACACCGACCCTCATTCTTTAGGTTAGTAGTATATAAAACAATTTTATTCTTTAATTCTATTTTAAGTAATGTGGACGTACCAAAACGTCAAACTAACGATTGATAAATTCCATATGATTGAAAAAACTGCTCTTTAACTTTTACTGTATTGCGTAATAAAACAAGTTATTAATATATTGGTGTTTGAGTTTTTATTCCGTAAAATCATTTTAAAGTTTTGACAAAAACAAAACAGTTGAAATAAGTGCATGAGGAATGTATCCACTTCGGTCAAATTCACTCTGGTTCATGTGATTGTAATACGCTGTCATCAACAAATCATGATTTGACATTTTCTTGACCTCAGCAAGTAAATCTTCAACATGTTGACTGATTTGCATTTTTTGGGGTAGTTCAAAAGCTGTACTACGTTGAGCCCAAACATAACGATATCGGTTGTTCATGTCCGTTTCTACAGGTTTAATTATCGTGAAATTAAAATCAATTTTAATTTCGTAAGGAAGAGTGAGTTGCCCAGCTATGTCGGTAATGAACTCATAAAAATTAAAATCATTGTCAAAGTACTTAACCATTGTTATGTTTTCCGACTTGTTTGTTTTGTGAAGGCCTTTTGGTATTATAGCATAGTCACGCACCAATCGCAATAAATTGTTGTTTTTCATGTATTCGTGTAATTCTCCAACAATTTCGCTATCACGTTTTTTTTCAATATTTTCATTGGAATCTAGATGTGCGAGTAAAACATGCTTTTCTGAAATTGCGAAACCCATCTTAAATAAATATACCATTATCATAATACCAAATTCATACTTTATAAAATTTTGCCGTTTAAACACAGTGGTTTGCATGTAACTCTATCTTCCTGGACAGCCATTTTTACAAATATATCAGATAAAGATCTCTTGTTGGTTGAAGTTCGACACATCAATTTCTTTTTGTCAAGACGAAGACTACGCACTTGTACTCTCTGCCGTATTCTCTCTTTATTTAATAAAACATTTATAAACTCGTCCATACTGAACTCGTTTGAATGGGGTATTCCTTAAACTCAACATAAGTTAAATTTTTTTTTATCTTCCATACTAAACCTTTTGTACTTTTCTTAATCGAATTTGTTGTAACATCAAGACATTGATAAAGCTTCGATGTTAAAGCAACCAGAACACCGTTGGAAGTTTCCCATTCAGCTTATTAAAGGTATTTTACTAATTATTTACAAAAATTATTTAACAAACTTTTTAAAAGACCAGGTTTTTTGGTTTGCTCCACAACATTATCAAGAACGAACCACTTATCCCAAACATTTAGAAATTCTTTCTTACATTCATCTTTAACGAGAGGTAAAAATGTTGCTTCCATATTAGAACGCCATGACCCAGGTGTAACATGCCCAGTTCTTGTGACGGCTATAATCATTTCAATGTTGTTGTTTTCAAAAATGTATTTACTTACAAAGAGCAATGCTGTCCGTGTCACAATAATTGAGAGTTAAAGAACCAGGCCGCATGTATTTCCAAAGAACGTTGTAAATGAAACGAAGAAAATGTAATTTTGAATCCTGTAATATCTTCACTGCCATCATTATTGGTTTATTGTCAATCACTTTACGAGGTTTCATGTTGATTTCCACTAAATTGTGTTCGCCATTCTCCATTGTTAACATATGGTGTTCTTTATAAAGCGCAGATTTATGCAACCGTTTAAGTTTGTTATCATCGCCATAATGTGTTTTTGTGTATTTATGCACAGCTTCGCCCAATTTACCATAACCCGAGTTACCGATAATCTTGAAAGCTAACCCTAAGTTATCGTTTTGAGCTTTTGTTGCTGCCATTCGACCTTTGGTTACACTATCAACAAATGGCTTCAATGGTTTAGCTGGAACATACTGAACAAACATTGTAATATTACTTATAACTAATCCAAGTTCCATATAGAAGACCACCAGTTCTGTATACATCAATTGTTGAACAGCATTATATGTCTGCAAAACAGTTTCCTTAGGTAAGATTGTCTGCTCATGTTCCGTTCGTTTTTTCATGTACGCCGATAAAAGATCTTCAGTCACTTCTCCTCTTGATATAACCGGCGGGAAATTTATCCATTTTATTTGTTCATAAATGTGGTCAGGTGTACACACATCTGCTTGAATAAATCCATACAACTGTCCGTTTCGAATCCCGTTCAATAAACTTTCTTCAGTTTCAAGACGTCTGAGTACTCTTGGTAAATAAGGTGTTGCAATTTCTGTGAGATTTTTAATAATCGCCGCCCATTGACATTCGCGCATAATGTGTAAAGTGCCAACTTTTTCCAAAAATTGTTTTTTTCGAAACCAAATTTCATCTTCATCAACGTCCGCATTGTTTCCACAAAACTCACATCCTGGATGCCATTTGTCACCCAAAAATTCGAAAAAATGTAACTTATCGTCAACTGTTGCTGTGCCATCTATCGTGAACCCTTCGAATTCATATTCACCTCTGTAATACTGATGATGTAGTTTAGCTCGTTTGCCGTTTTTCTGAAGCAAAGTCGGGCTCGTTTGTTCAGTGTAAATTAACCATTGTAATGCCGAAAGTGAATTTCCAGTTGACATTATACGTTTATTGAATTTTTTTGAAGAATTTTTTTCCCATAAAATTCCTTAAAAAAGATTTTCAATTGTTGAATAGAATTGTGACAAATTCGAAAATATAAAAATAATGATGGGAGTATTCTAGAAATATTCGGCAGTTTTATTTTACCTGGCGTTGTTGGGAAATCATTCAATTGGACAGTCAAATATAGACTATTGAAATCGAGAAAAACAATTTTTGTGAAGCGTTCTCCATTAGGAGCATACAAAGCTGCGCGTGGTGCGTCTGCCGGCGGTTCATTACGAACATCGGAATATCGCGAAAAGACGTTGACAAGACCACCCACAATATGAGATCTGAAAATCTTTCGAACATGATTCATTTGCTGTGAAAAACTGTATGACAATGGCGAATGTTTGTCATATGATTGAAACATGCAACGTTGCGCCAACGATGGTAGACTCAAACAGTATGACGGATCAATTCGGAAAATGTCAAAAAACGTTGAAAACGAGTTCTTTACTGCCTTACAAAGTGGCTCGACGTCTAACCGATTATAATGAACTAACCAGCAGCACATTGATTCAATTTTATCCGGATGACCAGTTGGTAATAACTTCCTCCTATAAAATTCGGCTTTGCCTTTTTCGTATTCTGTTATTGGGATATTGCGTTTTGTAAGCTGACTATAAAATGATTCATAACTCGGAAATTCTGTTTGTTGCCGCATTTCTTCGACACTCGAATATAATGAGTAAGGAAAAATACTTTTTTGTTCTTCCACTCCCCATTGAGTTAAATATTTTGATAATGAAATAGGACTGGTGAACGTCATCGCATCTTTGAATATGACTAAATTACAATTGATGGAGAAGTACATATTGCATTTCTTTATTACACTCAAATCGCCATATCTCTCGTATAATTCTGGTAGCAAATAAGGTGCGAGCACATTCAAGTCGAATTTACCTAAAAATATTATTATCAAATAATAAAAATCTTGTATTGATTACCAGAGTTATAACCAAAGCAATCCATTTTTAAGTATTGAGCCAGTTTAAATTTCAAAGATCGCAACGTCATCTTTTCTTTGAGTGGTATGTTCTCATCAGATACATCACATTCCAAGCGTTCTAGTGCATCAAAAAAGTAGTTTGGAATTGTTTCATCATATACCTCTTTGATTATTTCCAACTCGTCACAAAATTGTTTGACGACTTCCTTCGCTGCTAAATGAGAACTATCGTTCCTCACAAAACATTTGGTTGAAGTTGAAGTTGAACCAACAGCTAACGATACCAATTTGTGTTGCGCATTCACAGTGGAGTGTAGGCCAACTTTTTCATCAACAGTTGTTTCAAGAGTTTCAATATCAAAGCAGCAAAAATGTTGGATTTGAAAGTTCAAAGCGTCTTCCGGGAGATATTTTTTTCTTACCAAATTTGCCATAAAACAATCTGTACCACCATATGTTTCTTGTTTGCCAAAAATTGTTTGCTTTGAGATGAATTGACATTTTTTGATATGTCTTTTATAATTGAAATAATCGATAGAATTGTAAGTACAATTCTTTGTTTCTCGGCAAACATATGATGCGGGGATAAATTGATCATTGCAAATCAGACGAAAACCTTCTAACAATTCTTCGTTGTCAATCAGAACTTTAATATTTGGTTTGTTTTTGAAATTGCGCAATGCTGGAACAAACACTGGTGCAACAGTACCCTCATGTTTTGTGTAAAATTGCACGTCATGTTGTAAAATGTTTGATATGTTTTTAAGAGTTTCGTGCGTGAGTTGAACATCCGGTACTAAATTGTTATACAGAATAACAAAAACATTAATCGCGGATAATTAATTACCTTGAACACCATTAAAAAGCAAAACATCATTAAATGAAGCAAATCGGATTAAACTTGCAGACGGTTTTGCTCTTTGCAAGTTTTTCATAATTTCCGAAGGTTCCATTTTTATGTACTGCATGTATTGTTTAGGGCCATGGTTGTCAACATAAATAACATAGGGCGACCAAAACGCTTCATCCTTGAACGTTACAACATTGTTTTTCGTATTATAATTCACATGCACGAATTTGACTTTATAAATATTCTCCACATTACTTTTAGAATAACCGTAAGCATTCGAAATTATGAGAAAATCTCTGTGTAAGTGCGAAATAAACTGTAGATTAGTTATCCCCTTTAGTCTGTGCATTTTCAAAAAGCTACTTAAGTTTTCATAATTATCGTATAGGCGTACAAAAAAGGCTATTAAGTAAGGACAATCGAGTTGTTGACACTTCAAACGAATACGCGTCAAACTATCCATTCTTAAATAAGTGAAACATTTTTATAGTTTGGTGATCTGCTTTTACTCTCAAATACTCGAATCAAAGTGAAATATCAGTTAATAATTAGTGGACCATGTATCCACACTTTCTTGATCAGATTTCATCTCATCATCCGATGTCATCTCATCATCAGATTTCATGTCATCGTCAGATATAGTTGAATCGGTTGAGTCAAATTCCATAGCATCAACGTCATCGTTTAATTCAAAACAAAGTTCCTCAATTTGATCTATGGCAGTGCAGTTGGTATCGATGTTTTCAATGGCGATAGCTTAATAATAAAAAATGTTTTTCAAAGATAATAAACATATTGGTTTTAAAATGTTTGAAAATACATCTTACATATTATGTCGAATAATCGATCTTTCTCGGGTTTTGTAAGTACATTGAATGGACCGGTATCTTCTTTGATTGTGGTGCACACTTGTTGGGTGAACGTATCAAATTCATATGCCATAAGTGTCCAGCGGCGAATAGTATTCTCAATTGTTTCAAATTTGTCACTTGTTGTTTCAATTACTGACATTTATCAAAAATCTTAAAACGAAAAACAATAAAATAAAATTTAAGGATTTTTGTCATAATGCAGAGCAATTAAATTTGCATGTTAATTCAGACAATTTCTTCGCTCTAAATATGTTTAAATGAGTTCACTTTAATAAAACATAGTTTCCCAAAATATCATTATTTAGAATATTTGGCGGTAGAAACATTTTCACAAGAGATATTATAAGATATTTTAAACAAGAATATTCTTAACGAGTTATTCTAGAATATTCTTATCGGAAACATTCTGGAATATTCTTATCAGAAATATTCTAGAATATTCTTCTTGGGAATACTATAGAATATTCTTCTCGGGAATATTATAGAATATTATTCTCGGGAATATTCTAGAATATTATTCATGGGAATACTATAGAATATTCTCCCCGGGAATATTTTAGAATATTTTTATTGGGTATATTCCACAATATTTCTGAAAATTAACTTTATTTGACGAATATCCTCAAGTATTTAAAATATTCTCCTGAAATGCCATAATATTCTCCAAAAATACTTCACATTCTTTAAACCCTAGTTCATAATATCATTGTTTAACATATTTCATAATATAAGTTTTATATTTTATAAGTTATAAAGATAGATTTAGGTCAAAGCGGATGCTAAAAAAATTGGATTTCTAGAAAATTCGTACCGAGCATATTCCGGAATAATAATTTCAGGAATATTTCAGATTATTTATTTTCGGTTATTTTATTTCACCACTTTTAATTATCAATTTACCGTGAAAATCTTTTTGTTTTAATTGTGATATCTTGCGATGAAATCCAAAGTTGCATTTGTTTGGAAAATTTTCTGTGCTGTTTTAATATCTTCCTCGTCCTGAACAATTTTATCACTACATTTTGATTATGCTTAATAAATAGTAAAATTGAATTATTCTTTAAAGATCAAAAATGGTGTCCATTGCTATTTGCTAATTCCTGTTTTCAATGGGTAAAATTTATTTATCAGAATATTCAAGAATATTATTCTCAAGAATATTCCCGAATATTTTTCTCAAGAAAATTACATAAAATAATTCTCAAGAATATTCCGTAATATTATTCTCTAGAATATTCCAGAATATTCTTAAATTAATGTAAAATTTTGAAGAATGTATCAAAAAAATTTTTTAAACAAATATTCTATATTATTATCATTTTAAGGTTATTTTAAAATTGAAAGGCAAAAATTGTTACTTGTACACTACTTCTAAATAATTATTGATTTATAATTAAACAAACATTTGAATCGAGAACATGAAGGTCTTTTATTCTTTGATCAATTTCCCAGCAATCGTCTTGTTTTTCGTGTGCAAGGCAATTATTTGCAAGAGTTTTCATCTGCTTGGAAACCATTTTGAATTTGGAAATTGTAAGCGACGCCGTTGTGTCTGTTAAAATATTGTTTTATTAACTATATCCAATGAAAAACTTAGTTTTAAAAATACAAATTTTTAAAATTACCTAACAGACGCGCAAAACGAATTTTCTGATCGTAAGTTAAGTTTGGTTCATTCAAACACCATAGCATTTGATGTGAAATACTCTCAAGTTGTGTAACGCATTGGTCGACATTGGACGTTGTCAAATCAACAAGTTTATTTAGAATATCCATCTAAAATTTTTTTCTAGTTTTCATGGTAATTTCACCTAACTTATGTATTGTGGGAGTTGTTGTTGTCAGAAATAATCAAATCACGTATGTTTCGTAACATAAAGGGATATAATTTTGAATTACAAAAAACATATTTGTTCAGAAATTTTCTGTGCAAACTTTAGCGTAAGAAGCCTAAGGTAACCCTAATAATGCAGAAAAAAGAAAAGCGGGGTAAAGTATTTTATAATCTTCCGAATAATCGTCTTTAGAATCTTTTTAAATATTTCAGAAATACTATTAACGAAAAATATGCTATAGAATATTCTTGATAGAATATTCCGGAATATTCTTAAATACTTCAGAAATAATATTAACGAAAAATATTCTATAGAATAATCTTGATAGAATATTCCGGAATATTCTTGAATAATTCGGAAATAATATTAACGAAAAATATTCTATAGAATAATCTTGATAGAATATTCCGGAATATTCTCAAATAATTCGGAAATAATATTAACGAAAAATATTCTATCGAATATTCTTGATAGAATATTCCGAAATATTATTTAATAATGCAGAGACATTATAGACCAGTATTTTTTTCTTATGAGGAATACTCAGAAGTATACTTTAAGTGCAAAAGTTTAGTTTTTGAATAACGAACCTTATTTTATATAAGTATCACGATGGGTATACGTGAGTTTATATAAATGTAAGAAAATTGTTTTGAATTATAGCTAAAAAACCTAAACCTATTTTAGAGAAAATAAGATATAATTATGAAATACGTGAGCTTTTTCCTGATTTTTTTTCGTCGGTTTTCTCCAGTAATCTTTTTCTGGGTACACCCGAACACAATGGTAATCCTCCTAGTGTTTTTTTGCCGTTTAAACCAGAAGATAATGGTAAATCAGTTTTATTCCACCATTCGGTTGGCGCTTTGAAAAGAGAGACACCGCTTAGTCGTGTTGTATCCCCAGAATCTTTTTTAGATGAGTCCGTGAATTTATAGGCTGTGTGCTTGTCAAATTTATTTGGAGCCATTGGTTTTCCGTTGATCAATAAAATACACGGCTCTCGGGATATGAGAGACTCCAACAAGACCTATAATTGTATAACAAAATACTCCTTGATATTTGAATATTACCGAAGCCTGTTTTTTGCCGGCAGCTCCTTTAACAATGATGTGTTCTGCATCGTTAATTTTGACCTCAACACAAATGAATATTTTGTCCTAAATATAATTTAAAATTTATTGTTTACAAAATAAAAAAAATGACCTCATGATACTTTGATAGGTAACCGTTGAATTTTGTTACGGTTCCAACTTTTTCCGCATTAACAGTGTCGTTAATCGTTTTATTTGGAGTTATAGTCAACATTGCTTGAGCCATTTTGATGAAAGTATGACCTTCTTAATTTTTACGATTTGAACCTCCCTTATATAGGATTTGAAATAACTGGTTGAATAATTTTACATCATTGTAAATGTACATAACACAGGTTTTGGTCATTTGTAAGAATTAGAAATTAGGTTTACATACAGATGTATTTACGATTTGACAATGTAATCCACTTCCGAATACGCAAAATTCATTTTTGTTTCTACCTTTCAACACCTGTATTTGCGTTATTTTTGGAACAATTTGTTTATTTTAGGATTACTGATTGGTATCTATTTTTGACATGCCGCTCGAAAATGTGTGCGCTATTAATTGAGAACCGTGACAATTTTCTATTGTTCACATCTTCAAAGGCAGCTGCGCAAACAAATTGTGTACTCGTTTTTTTGACTTCCGCTTAACACCTTGAAAATAGAGTTTTTTTTCCCATTGTTTACTCAAATTAGCTATAAGCGTGTGTCGCGGCGATCAAAGAAATAATTTTGATTGATTTTTTCTATTTGTTCTATTTTGAGACATAGAATATTCTGTGTTTATACTTCATATTTTCTGTTTCTTTATTTTTTTTCTCATTTATTGACACAGGTGTTTAAGGCTTAATTTTTTTATTTCTAACTTATAAAAAAAAGTTATGAGAATTTATTAAGTCACGAGACTAGTTTAGACAGTATATAAAGTATGGGAATTTAAGTCATATATTCAGTCATGGCGAATGTAATTGCTGAATTTTCAGCTGATTATTTGGAAGAAAATGATGTTTTTCATCTTAAGACCATTTTCTTATCTGTTCCAAAGAGTGAGTGGATTGTACGCCATAATATAAGTTCTAAATAATTTTCTAAGATGGAGATCCCCCCATTCTATTTGAGATAAAGAACGATGTTGCGAATGACTTGCGTGAAAACGGAGATCCAGAGATGTCTACTGTTGAGACCACTGTTAATTCTTCTGGAACATAAAATTTGTTTAACTAATTTCGTAAAATTTAAATTATTTTTAGACCAAAAATGGTTTCCAGAGTTATTTCTCAATTCTTGTTTTCAATAGGTAAAACTCAACTTCTAAGAATATTCCTGAATATTATTATCAAGAATATCCCAGAATATTATTCTTATGAATATTTAAGAATATTCTTAAGAATATTCCATAATATTATTAAGAATAATATGCTTGAGAATATTCCAGAATATTCCTAAATTTTCGGAGATTCTTCTTTCCTAAAAATATTTTATATAATATATAATTTTTTTAACCAGCGATGACTCTTCCCCTTGACAAGCGTGACGTTTTGGGGTTTGAATTGCAGCTTGGTCTCCCACTACCCGCTGACATCGGAAATGTATCTCAAGGTTAAAAAAACAACTCGGTTTCTGCGGTTATAATTATTAATTAAGGAATCAAAATCATTTCAATGGGGTTACCAATTTCGAACGATACTGTTTCAAGTTTTGATAATGACGGTAATACTACAATATTTTTGTTGAAACCAGATAATTTTGACTCGCTTAGATTTCACGCACGATCCCTACATACCAGAACACGTTATTTTCGACATGGAAGAAGTTCGAATTTTACTGATCATTATGACTGTTACGTATGCGTTCTTTTTGGTTATCAACCTGGGACGAAAATTTTGCTCATACCGAATGCGAAACGATGATGTAGCGTCTACTAGACCAATTGTGTCTGAACCATATAACTTAACAAGTAGGATTTGTGCTTTAAACTTTATATAAATTAAATATAGCAATTCAGGATTCTCAAGTTCTACCAATTGAAAACGTTACAAACGAGTGGCGACAATCTTGGCCAAATCGACCTCAGTTTGAACAAACATTTAGATCGCAAGACTGTGATTCTGATATCATTTATTTGGACGAAAGCCTGTCTAAAACACACCTTGAATAGATTTTTTTTTCGTATTATTATATTTTTTGCCAAATTGCAGTTTCTCAAAGTAACCGATGTTTCTAAATTTTTTATGACGCATTTTTTATATATTTCTGACAATATAAACTTATGAATACTCACAAAAGAGAATATATTGCGGGATATTCAGACGCCATAAGGAGTATGTCGAAAAGAATATATTATAAAGAGTATTCGAGAAAGAATATTCTCAGGAATATTCTGAAGATTATTTTAGAAAAACTATTCCAAGGAATATTCCAAAAAGAATATTCTGAGGAATATTCTGAAGATTATATTAGAAAAAATATTCTGTGGAATATTCCAGTAAGAATATTCTGAGGAATATTCCAGATAAAAATATTGTGAGGAATATTCCAGAAAAAAAATTTTGAAGAATATTACGAAAAAAATATTTAGACAAATATTTCCTTTCGATGACTTGTAAGAATAATTATGTTATAATATACACCGGGTACGACGTTATGTTTTGCTATGTTATGTTTAACTTTTTATCATTCATGCAGTTACGTTTCGAAATTTATTTTCCGTTTTATGTGTATTACGTCTTTTTAATTTACGCGCTTCATTATGCTTGATTTTTTGTTAATAACGATACTTTCGGTGTATGTGTAAGTCTATTATTTTAAAAACACCCTTTACTCGGCAAGGACTGTAATTAACCTTTCATTGCTAGATATTACTTCCACAAAAAACTCAAAGCCAGTGAGTCATTTTTGTGGCGCTGACGTCATGTGCTCTTTGTCGCTCGGATGGCGACGATGAGTAATTCTGCCCATTTATAAATCTTGTTGTTTATTGCGCAATTAGCCAAAAAAAAATATATTTTGTTTTTGTAACGAATATAAATTTTTCAGAATGAACAAAATTATTGGTAATAAAATTCACCTTCAAGCTTATGGGTTGCTTGAAATTGTTGAATTGCACGATATTGAAACGGGTGTAAAACAGCCGTTAAATGGGGGCGATTTTCGCACTAGAAAAGAAAAAAACATTCTGAAAAAAATAATTGCATATCGACAAGCAAACCCCTTCATCAAAATTGAGCCAAAGGAAGAACCAGAAGAAGAGCCAACCGCGTGCAACGACATTATTGAGGACGAAGATATTTTTGACAAGTAAGTTATTTTATGTTTGGTTTTCAGGTTCTTGGGTCGTTTAATCGCTTTACTATTTTTATGAGCCTAAAATAATTACATCTGTTTAGTTTCATCCAGGCGCCTCCATATGAACCGCTATCACCAGAAGAAAATGTTGGCCCCGAAGACCCATACATGGGCCCAGTATTCCAGACGCTGCAACCCATGTAAGTTTTTCACAAATTAAAAAATGTTATATTATCGTTTTAGGTTTTTATCCAAATATCAATTATCCATAAATATAATTTTTTGTTTAGCGCGATGGATACCGACGAAGAGTTTGCGGGTCCATGCGTAGCAGGACCCACGCTTTACGACCTTCAACGAGAAAACGCACAAGGCGTTCAAAATCGATGGCCACAATTTTTGAGTCCCACAAGCCCTAGATGCGACTGCGGTACCTGCAACCGCTGTGTTTTCCTCGACTCTATTAGGTCGTCTAAAACCATGTAAGTACAAAAAAAAAATACGTTTTAAAACTTTGTAAAAATAATGGAATTAAATCATAAGTTGAAAAACTTATTTGGAAATTTCTTTGAAAATTTCTTTAAAAATTTATTTAAAACTTAAATAATGAATTATTTTAGTTACAAGGCGGATGAAAGTATCGACAAATTCGTCCGAGTGAACCACTTCCTAGATCAATGCCAGAATGGATATGAGGATTATGATGCCGCAGACCAAGCAAAACCCTACTCGCCCTTGATGATTACACCCCTTTACAGACCACAAGCAGAAGAAGATGAAATGTCAAACCGCCGCCGCCTTCAAATTGCAAGAAACATTCGCCGTCGCCTTTTTTAAATAACTGTTTTTAATGTTTTTTGAACATTTTTTTTCCTTTTATTTTTGTTTTCGCCGCCGCCGCCGTCTTTTCAAAAATTGCCCTTGAACACACTGCCCATAACACACTGCCTTTTACACATTTTTTGTGTCTCTTTCACCCTTTTAATAAACTATGAAACAAGCAAAAAAAAAATCTCTTATTTAAAATTCGCAGTATATACATGGAAAAATATTCTAATTTATTCATTGTGAGAATATTATGGAATATTCTTAAGAATAAAATTTCCGATATCAATTAAAAATTTACAGATGTACACCATTTACACTATGAACACTGATATAGACTTGTGTAGTTTTTACGTGTTTCGGTGCATTTAACTTATTAAGCTATTAGCTATTTAAAAAATATTCTCGATTATTCTAGAGAATATATTCTGAAAAATTTATTCAAAAATCTTTCGAAAAATTTATTGTTTGAATATTCTGGAATATTCTTAAGAATATTATTCTGGAATATTTATTGTTACAATATTCTGGAATGTTTATTGTCAGATTATTTAGGATTATTCTTTAGAATATTATTCTGGAATAATTATTGTAAGAATATTCTGGGATGTTTATTGTGAGAATATTCTGGAATATTCTTAAGAATATTATTCTAGAATATGTTTATATATTGTAAGAATATTCTGGAATGTTTATTGTGAGAATATTCTGGAATATTCCTAAGAATAATATTCTGGAATATTCTTCAGAATTATATTTCAGAATATTATTATTAATTGAAAAAGTTTCAGAATATACAGGTGTGAACTTGAAAATTCTGAGAAGCACGTGTATGTTTGAACTTGAACATGCAGGTGTGACCTTCTGACAAACACCTGGATCTCAAGTTCAAGGTTAAAAAGGTAGTTGCTCCCTCACTATAATACTACTTTCGTGCTCACTCGAATTTGAATTATTTTAGAACATGATAATACGTTATTTTCTTGTATATAAAACTCAGACGAGTTGAAATCGCCATTCGTGTAGGTTTAAAAAATAAATGACTGGAATTATCAACATTGAAGTAGTAGTAACCTTATTATTCAAAAGATGCATAAATTGCATTGCTTGATATTTGATACCAAACATGAGCTTTTTTCATCTTGAGGCGATGCATTCTGGGAATGTTTCATTACTATTACTACACTGTTTATATTCCAGTCATTTTTTAACCTACACGAACGGCGATTTCAACTCGTCAACGCCTTATTTGCGTTATTTTCCGGCCAAAAACATAGAATAGGATAAACAAGACAAAAAATAACGACGGACTTGCGTCTTAAAACTAGGTTTAATTAAGGATGAAATGGTTTACATTCTCGACTACAAATGATATTTCTCTAGTAAGCGAAAGCCGTACATGACAACCCATTTATTAATTTTTTTTCAAAATGACGCGGACCAGAAGCTGACATTGGTCAGGAAATTATAATTTATAAACTTTATTGTTTGAAATAGTGGCCACAAACCTTCAATAAGTGGCGTGCATTCAGCGAAATAAAGACATCCTTTAATCTTTAAATGTTTTATGACGGAGAAAGGAATCACCAAAATGTTTATTTGATTGGGAAGAAATTCAAGTTGTTTGTGACCACGATATACACCGCCTACGGGTTTATCCGGTCACTTTCGTATAAACCCTCAGAGAGTAGGCAGAATAGCGGAAAATGTCCATAAACGGCGAATAAGCGCACGAGCGGGAAAGTCACAATACTAAACTGTTATTGTCCAATAAGAGACCGGCTGGATAAACCAATTTTAGACCCGATCATATAATTTGTGATTTACTCATGTTTAACCTCAATTTCTAAAACAAAGACATCCTTAGATGGTATGGTATTCAACATTTATCTCAAGGTTGCCGAATAAACACCCATTACAAGCCACGCGGTGAGTCATTTGCGTGGCTAAAGGACGCTAGCTAATAGGAGGCGCGTATAAAAAATCATAAGCCAATAGGCGTGGCTTGTAGTTCAGTTACAGACCCCAGCGCCGTAGGCCCGCTTATTACGTAGGCGGGCCAACGAAAAAATGTTTGGGGAACAAGTGGCCGGATACAATGCACGAGCGCGCCAGAAATAAGGGGCCAGATAGACCTACAAGAGGTTTAGGACATAGTATTTTTAGGCTAAGTGATTTAAAGCTAATTGTTAAAATTCTGCAGTTTTGCACCATGCGACCTCAACTACGTGGTGAATCCAAGCAATCTCGTTTAAGTCAAAAATAAAGAGTGCAGAGAATATTTGAAATTCGGCCTCGTAATTTTTTTATTAAAACTTTAAGTACATAATCAAGAAACATAATATATTATTGTACAGACATATTCTTGCTTGATTTTACGTAAATTGAGAGATATTGAGTAAAACAAAATGCTTTTTTTTGCCATTTTTTTCATTTGTCCGACAATTTATGGATTTAAATGTCATTCTTGCTAGGGTTCGGAACATTTACTAGTTCTGAACGGAACTTCAAAAAACTATAAGAATTTCAAAATTGTACACTCCTCGAAGTCTATATGAATAAGCACTGACGTTTTTTTATTTAAATTTGTTTTGAACCTTACTTTACGTTCTCTTGTAATAAACCACAATGGAGATTATATATCAAACGATTCCAGAGACATTGGTTGTGAAGACCTCAATGGAAATGATAGTTATCTCGCCGACTGTACCGGTAACGAAACACTTTGCGCTTCATTTATTGGTGCAGACTGGCAACCATCTGGTGAACAGGATAGAGTTTCATATGATCGTTATACGGTATATGGTAAAGGTATTACCTTGACCTTTACGTTTTTATGTGAACCATGATGAGTAGGGGGTGGGCCATGTGAAATTCGCCAAAAATTGACTTATTCAACTTTGACCGGAAATAGGACCATTCTAGGGCGAAACAAATTTACCGTTTTTTATGCCATGATAATAAAGCTCCATGACAACACAAAACAACTTTTCTTAAAGTTTCCGACTTGGTCTAGGCTGGGCTCGGTAGATATGGCCGATTTAGTCGAATTAACACTAAATTATCGGTTTCTCGAGACACAGTCAATATTTGAAACTAAAAATTGGCATACTGAACGAATAAGGGTCGTTTATTTCATTCTCGGAACAAATTTTGTCATATGACCCCTCTAGGGTGTCAAATTACAACTTGCGCAAAACAAGCCTTCATGGTACTCATTGGATCCCATTTTTTACAGCCGGAATATCAAATTCACAACTTGTTTCGTTCAAGTTCACATTTTCTTCAGCGGCCCATGGTCCACCCCCTAATGATGAGCGACTGCCTAACTGTGCATTTTAAAAATGCAATATGCACATCGAAAAGGCCGGTATATGTTCACAATGTGTAAACTGAAATCGAAAATTGGGAGAAAGCATTGGTATTTTTGTAATGGCTACCATTATCTTCCTCGATTTCCGTTACGTATTTTGTATCTGTCCACGAATTGTATTTTTTCGGAAACTAAAACAATAGCATTTTACATACAGACGGTCTTGTTTTGCCGGGTCGATTGTCGAAGATCGTTGCAACGAAGCNAATTCACAACTTGTTTCGTTCAAGTTCACATTTTCTTCAGCGGCCCATGGTCCACCCCCTGGTGATGAGCGACTGCCTAACTGTGCATTTTAAAAATGCAATATGCACATAGAAAAGGCCGGTATATGTTCACAATGTGTAAACTGAAATCGAAAATTGGGAGAAAGCAATGGTATTTTTGTAATGGCTACCATTATCTTCCTCGATCTCCGTTACATATTTTGTTTCTGTCCACGAATTGTATTTTTTTGGAAACTAAAACAATAGCATTTTACATACAGACGGTCTTGTTTTGCCGGGTCGATTGTCGAAGATCGTTGCAACGAAGCCACGAGCCCGTTTGGTTTGGTTTCCAAAGAATGTTTAGTTACATGTATCGGAGACGGGTGTAATAACGGACAGGATTCGGGAACAAACCAAAAATACTATTAAAACGGGTTATACCAGTGGTCGAAAACGCGACGACCGCTACGGGGGGGGGTTAGACTGTCGGCACATACGACCACTGATAAATACAAGCACTACTAATTCAACCCTATTTTCTGAGACTGCGTTAAAAGGTGCACGGATTTTGTGGCAAAGTTGGGTAATTTTGAACCCATAACAGGAGGTGGACGAACTTTTCACAAGAAAAGATGATGATGGTAATGCCGTGGAATTAAACTGTTTTACTTGCAGTGGTAGCGACCAGGAAGGGTATCATTTTTCAAAATGTCAATATTTGCCTATGAAAGAGGACCACAAAATAACGGAATTATATTATTCTGCAAATTTCAGCCAAATCGCCCACGCACTCCGCCGTTATGTTTTATTTCGAATCAGTTTCCAAATATAATGGTGCGGGATAAATAATCTTAACCCTAGACCGCGCACTAGGTACTATTCAGGGACCTGAAGGGACTATAACGGGTATGCAAATGATAAATAACACAATCGGAAATGTGAAAATATATTTATTAGCTTTTTATAAAGTCTGTGCTCCAGCGGGCGGACTGAGACACGACTGATCCCGATTCATGAATCTACGATCAGATGTGCTCATCCAAGCATAAAGAACAAAACGTGTAAAGAGCTCGGTGGAGCAACATGATAAATGTGTACGGGAGTAAACACATGGAATTCANTATATTATTCTGCAAATTTCAGCCAAATCGCCCACGCACTCCGCCGTTATGTTTTATTTCGAATCAGTTTCCAAATATAATGGTGCGGGATAAATAATCTTAAGATCATAAAGAATCTTCTTAAAAAATTTCGCATAAAAATTAATACCCTAAATGACAGGATGGAGAGTCGTATCTAAATTGCCTTGATATGTCCACAGGTAAGCATAAACTTTGAACTACTATGAATCATAGTCTATGATGCGTATATATTACTACATATATTACTATATTGAGTTGAGACATCGTGAATAATATATAAATCATTTTATTCATTGTACCAAATTTTCGGCTGTCGCCATCTTCAGGGTAAATACGGTTACTGTATTTACCCTGAAGATGGCGACAGCCGAAAATTTGGTACAATGAATAAAATGATTTATATATATTACTATACTATATATATTACTATATATGCAAATATTACTATGTTCTATTGAACTCAAAGAGGCGTCTTAAGAACAAATAATTTCCTTTAATAGGTTCAGAGGATTGCAATTCATACGATTGCAAGTTTAATATTTTTTGTTAATTTTTGAAAGAAACATAAATATATTACGATCAAAACAGTCGAAAATTTACAAAATATATCAGCCATATGATATGGCCCATATGATGGGCCATATGATGGGCCATATCCTAAATAACAGACAATTGTTCGGCGAAATTTATTTTCAAAATTTTGCACAAATCTGCCTCAACCCTTCAGAGTCACCCGGCGCATTTTTTTCCGGATAAATGTGCTGATCGTGTTTATATTTTTTTAGATTTTGACAATTTTCAAAAGCAATGTCCGATATTTGCGAATAATGCATGTTTTGCTGCCAATATAACTGCGCCAAGTGCCCCAAGTCAAATCCATCGAGGGTGTTCAGCATTTCCCGAACTAAGTCAAGATTGCCTCGAAATATTATTTCCTGCAGACGCTGTGTTTTGTAAATTACTATGCTTAGACGACCTATGTAATGCCAACCCCGGATCAACGACGCCCGATTAGGTTTTAATATTTTGATTCTAAATTAGCGACCAAGGTTAATATCGTATTGTTCAAGTCGTATATTATAATAGATTGAGGTAAGTGGACGTGGTAGCCGTTTTTGTATTCGACTCGTAATTTTACTTACAAAATGTAGAGTGCGTGTTCTACATTGGTGTCTACGGTAGACAGTCTACCTCGACAAATTTGTCTAGATATTTTGTCATGACAACATCTCGTGTGGTGTCAGGCGCAATTTATAACCTTGTTACAGAAATAACGACATCTACAACGACATCAGTAACGACATCAACAACGACACCAACAACAACATCGACAACGGCGTCAACATTTACGACAACGACGACTTCAACGACACATGGAGACCCGCTGCCGAATCATAATTTGACATGTTACTCTTGCACAATTTCTATGGACCACCTGGGAAATGTTATTGGCGAAGGCGACTCTGGATGTGATGCACTCACAAATGACGACGATTATTTAACTCAGTGCGCCGAAAATTACAATGCGTGTGGAACAATTCTCAGCATTGATTGGTTACCTAGCGGCAAACAGGGCCGAGTGCGATTCAAATCATATACACCAGATGTTTATCTTGGGAAAGTTCGGGGCTAAATTAAACCAAGATAACGGAAAATAGGGTCATGTTACCAAGATTACGGTACATTGTGTGGGCGTATAGTTGAAAATGCGTAGGCTAGTCCAAGATAATGGAAAATAGGGGCAAAAGTATAGCGAAATACATGTTTTTGTTTATTTTGGGGTAAATCCAATCACAACTCATCCAAGACAACCAAATTTATCCGATCATGTGCTTTATTTGATGACGCATCAGATGGACAGTGCATTGAAGGTGATATGTTCAACTTGCAATCTAAAGAATGTCGAACTACTTGTTCAACTGACGCATGTAATAAGAAAGAGTGCCGAATATAAATTACACATGACAATTAATTTTTCTCCATTGAGGTTGTTTATTTCTACTTTTTAGGTCCAAAACCGCACAGAACAGAATTCACGGTACCGAAATAAACTCGTTCTGGTATCGTCTAATATTAAATATAATAATTTTATATGAAGGGTACTGTGTGGTCAAACAATGAATCAGCTAGGGTAAATTTTCGCACGCAGTTGTATATTGTTTCAGCATAAAAAAAGTGCGTGTAAAAATTTGCTCTTTCTGATAAATTGTGAAACCACGTCGTATTAAGGTCGTGAAAAAAAGTTTCGGAAATTTCCAGGCTCCGCGTCGGAGAAGTATTATTTTGTTAACGAATTTATTTACATCATGTTTTAATTACTTCAAGATTTGTATAACTTTACTAGTAGTCAAATAACGTTGAATATTACTTTCCAAAAATATAACGGGGATGTTGGTAACTCTATTATTAGGGAACAACTATAGAAGACCTTTTCACGGAGCAAGACTCTAATGGCAACTCCCGTGAACTCTCCTGTTATTCGTGTAGTAGCAGCATAAGTGAAAAATGTGCTAGCTATCCGGACGAAAATCGAAAATGTCCAAATTTTGCTAATCGCGCATGTTTCATATCATCTTCATCGACCAACGAATATCACAGGAATACGGTGTGAACTCTTTTTCGAATATTTGTATCGTTCAGTCCTTACTCTCACAAGGGGGCGCTCCCACAACGCTCGTTTATCCAATAAGAGACGCGTTTGCGTGATAAAAGTTATGATCCCAATTTGACTAGTCAGTTTAAAACACATTTTTCCGAAATTTACCCCCATGAGGGGCGCTGATGTCATAACGGCCGCTTTATTCGAGAACCGAAAACGTCCTTTATGGGAGTAAGGACTATAATAGCCGGATCTCGCAACCGGTAATCACAGACATTTTGTGTCGGATTTGAGGTATTGATTTCAAATAATTTATTTTCCAATTACACGACACAAATACACCGCGTGCGCAGTTATCGGGCGGGTTTCAGGGCGGAAGCGGGATAAGGTAAAAATATGCCAAAAACCGCGCGATAACAGCAGGAGCGGGAAATTTGGTCATATATATCCGAAAATATGGGAAAAACGCCCGATAACAGCACACACCCGTGGGATAACTGGACCCCCGATAACTGCGCACCCGGTGTAATAAAAAAATACCTTTATTTATGGCATTAGAAATATGTTTTCCATCATGCTTTAAGAGGATGTTCAACTTTCGAAATTTCAAGTCAAGGACCTGTTTGTCAAACATTACCTGGAACAAATGATGAAACATGCAAAAACTCGTGTAAAGATGACTTTTGCAACGGACAACTAGTTATAGAAGACACCACCACTTCTGCCCAAACAACCACGACAACAAGCAGTAGTCAAATTATATCGACAACGAGTAGTTCCAAAAATGTCAAACTGAGCCTTATATTCATATTTATGATGAAGAGTCTTTATTGACAGAGTACTATTCTTTTTTAAAACGTTAATAATCACCAACTATTATTTATGATAATAACAACACTGATAATAAGGTGAATGCAGCGTTTCTATTGGTATTAACTCTCAGGGGGAAGGACTTTTTGATAACCCGTAGGGGGAAATTGTGTGCACGTATGCACACACTTAAAAATTTACAATAATTTGCAATAATTCTGGTAAACTGGTAAAGCCAAGTTGTAGAGCTTGNCTTTTGCAACGGACAACTAGTTATAGAAGACACCACCACTTCTGCCCAAACAACCACGACAACAAGCAGTAGTCAAATTATATCGACAACGAGTAGTTCCAAAAATGTCAAACTGAGCCTTATATTTATATTTATGATGAAGAATCTTTATTGACAGAGTACTATTCTTTTTAAAACGGTTATAATCACCAACTATTATTTATGATAATAACAACACTGATAATAAGGTGAATACAGCGTTTCTATTGGTATTAACTCTCAGGGGGAAGGAGTTTTTGGGAACCCGTAGGGGGAAATGTGTGTATATAAATACGCACTTAAAATAATTCACAATAATTCGCAATTGCGCGCAATAATTCAAGAAAAAAACTGGTAAAACCAAGTTGTAGAGCTCGTCAAACTACGCCAATCTGACTATTCAGAAATTGATGTTGGCCATCAGGGCCCCCTAGAGAGCTGTTTGAAATCTCCAACCAACGCAAAAAAAACATACCGTCAACGTATTTTTTTCGAAAAGTTGAGGGGGGGGGTCAGCAATACCCGTTTTGCTCTACGGGTCCTCCATATGCCTTAAATCGAAGAAAAAACCAGTTGTGTTTCTATACCACGCACTTCCCCCTGGGAGTTAAGTACAAACTGCTTAACGGTATTGTTGTCTTATGAAATTTTCTTTTATAAAAACCAGAACGACAAACTAATTTTCTTTATCGGGCATATATTTCTCAAAACACATTTCAAAACCGTGTATCAGCGATTTTTTCATAAATAAACCGGTTATTTTTTTTTCTGATACCGGTCGATATGCAAATTCACGTATATAAATTGAACTAAAGAGGTAATAAAACATTGAAGGGGTCCAAAGGTGATATAGTTCAGACAAATATTTTTCCGTGTATAGTATTTTTGGGCAACAATAAGTTTAATATTGAAAAATACTCAAAATTTCTTCTTTGGTTTTCGTCTCTGAGGTCCACAGTCGAACAAGTCGCCGCGTCGGAGTAGTTCACCCATTTCATCAAAATTTTTCGTCTAAAAAAGTCATTTAAAAAAAAAGAATATTGGAAATGAATTTTTGATGAATAATTATTGAATGGATTTTTTGGAATTTTTCGGTCAATCACTTGCTAGAATGATGCAATGCAAAGAGTAAAGTTCATACCTCAAAATATTGAGAAAACAGTCGAAATGTTTACTACACGAAACTTTTTACATGCGGTACACACCTCCTACGATAAACGTAGGCGGACCAGCAAACATAAAATAACCGGTAATTTAGCCCACGGGGGTAGGCCGGCTGGATAAATGCGTAATCCAATGTATAAATTATAAATTTCAGACTTCCCTGAGGTGAACAGATGTTTGGTCAGGTTGGAAAGGATGTGTTTAAAGATTTTTAAGTGCTACATGCATAATTATTCCAGATATAAAAATGTTAACGTAACAAAGAAGTCTGTAATCACCCAAAAAATTCAAATCAACACCGGTTGATGATGCGGCAATTCCTCGAACCAGGGGTCAGCATAAGTCATGAAAAAAATGAGCTGGGCTGGGCTGTCTTCGCGGGCTCAAAAAAAAAAAATTCGACTTGCGCTTGGCTCAAACATAAAAATGAGCTGCGCTCGACTTTGCTTGGAAGCCCAGCTGGCTGTTGCCGAGCCCTGCCTCGAACTTAACACCTGTTTTCCCCTAGCGTTTTGTTAAATACCGTATACAGGTGGTGTATATTATTGTCAACCCATAAATTGAAATACAGTCCCTGCTCCCAAATCGTTACGACTTGTGGTTCAAAAAATCGTAATGATTTGGGAGCATGACGTCATTTCGTAACGATTTAGGGTCATTAGCTTTTTAACCCTTCAAATTGGTGTTTTTAGTGTTTTTCATAATCAGAGTCCTTGATACACAAGTGTTACACCGCAAAGAGTTACAAGTGACGTCATGATTTGAAAACGTTACAATTTTTCGAAGTTCAATGACCTTAAGACGTATGAACAACGTACATAAGAACATATCAAATTAAAATCGTAACGATTTGGGGTCACCAGACCTCGAAAGAAAAATCGTAACGATTTGGGATCATGACGTCATTTCGTAACGATTTGGGGCGTAACGATTTGGGAGCAGGGACNTCATATAGCTCACGGATTTTGCCCGTTGAAAAATGTATACAAATAAAACTACTGTGGCAAAATGAGTTCAATCGGTTCCCTATGATAAGATAAATAATAAATGGAATTAAATAATAATATGATTGTATTGTGTAAAACTACTTTTGTTAGAAATTGGCCATGTTAGTTCATCTAGTTATTGTTTTTGTTCACTACTCTTACTTCTCAAAAGTCACGTCGACATCGCGAACTAAGTTCGTCAAAAAGCGCGGGGCCAAAAAATTTTGCCTCGTCGCTAACCGTAGCCCCACGTCTACGTAACGTTTGTATTGTGGGCGACTTCATAGGATATTAACTCCAAAGGGCCCCTTTGATTTGACGGTATCCCAATTTTCCCGTTCGGGACAAATTTCGCAGGTTATTAGTGTTTCAATAAAAGTTTTTTGGAGAATCTTAGGAAACCTAGTTACATAATTCAAACTTGGGGGAAATCTGCCCCATTTTCCCCTAGGAGTTACTAACAGACAACCAATAGCAAACCGGCAGCGTCTGTTTTGTTTTATTTATTTCTAACGTAGTTTTAGCCGGGTGGCCAGCGAAGTTATCCTTGTCATTGCAGATAATACACAAAAAAGAAATTTTCATATGTAACAATCGAATTAGGGGTCATTATAGGGCAAAACCAAAAATCAACATTATACTGAGGCGGGGAGGGGCCCCTAGGGGTTGCGAAATAATTTCTTAAGGGTAGTACGGTCAATTTGTTTACAAAAAAATGCAAAAAAGAAAGGCTTCCTGGAGACCGGGCATACATTATATCAGTTTGGGATTACCCTAAGAACCTATATCCATCCTTTGTGATCCATTTCCCGTTTTTTGCGGGACCATAACTATTGGCAGGGAACTTCAGTGAGACCGTGAACTTGGCACATCCGGTTTTTTGATGTTCATTTGTAAACAAATTGACCGTACTACCCTTAAAATATTTTTGTCTCGCCGGCAAACCTCTCCACAAGTATTTCACAGTAACAACATCTTTAAAGTATGTTTTTCAAATAAACTAAAAAAAAATGAAAAAATTTGAGCCCATCCCATAACTTATGGCCCATAAGTTATGGGCCATAAAGTACATGTAATATTTCCCTTGGTTTCTAATGACCGAATGCTGTGTCGGATCACAAAGACTAGACTGGGACCTAATGTAATTTAGGGGTAACCATCTGGTCTATTGAATCACTTGAATCCGAGTTTAAAAAATATCCATGCAGTAAAACTAATCTGCGAAGAAATGAAGAATCAACAGTAAACTTCGTGCATTTTAAATAATCAATATCTAGAAATTTCGCTTTTTGTCAAAAAATTGAAATAAATAGACTAAATGAATGAAGGCATTACGTCCAAGCGTATCAAAAACGTTTACGTCGTGTACACCTAGGTTAAGTCAATTTGCACAATTATCTTTTGTATCAGACGATTTAACACAAATCATCAGATAATGTCTAAATATTCCTATATTTATTTCAATAAATTGTATTAACCTTTGTGTTCACATCGCGTTAAAGCCTTACTCTGTAAAAACTAGTTAAGTTTGTCAATCTGTGTTTAATCTACGTGGTGTATGGTCCATACTGTATGGTTTATACAGTACAGAAATACACTTATATGTCGTCAACTACTAAGTTTTTCTTCAGCGTTTTTTGATAGGTACAGGCTGATGTGGGCGAATATAGAAATCAGTGACACCTGAAAAACTTTTAAATCACAGCTTAATTAACTCACAGGGGAAGTGCGTGTGAATAGACACGCAGCTGGTATTTTTCGTCGTTTTAGGGCATATGGAGGCCCCGTAGGGCAAAACGGGTATTGGTGACCCCCCCCTCAACTTTTCGAGAAAATTCGATTAACGGTGTTTTTTGCGTAGGTTGGAGATTTCAAACAGCTCTCTAGGGGGCCCTGGTGGCCTAAATCAATTTCTGAATAGTCAGATCGACGTAGTCTGACGAGCTCTACAACTTGGCTTTACCAGTTTTTTTGAATTATTGCGAATTATTGTGATTTTTTTAAGTGCGTGATTATTTACACGCATTTTCCCCCGACGGGTTCCCAAAAACTCCTTCCCCTGAGAGTTAACTTTGTATGGCTTATTATTTTTCTAGTTTTACGTTTCTCAGATTTCCCCGTTTTCAATTATCGTCCGTTTTATTTCCGTCGGGTTTCGCCAGTTTCTGTATTCGCACAAATCATGCTGTGCCTTTTTCAAAATACTTTCATACTTTAGCCCTCACAGATTTGCAAACTTTCAGTACTGAACTATTGATCTGTATAAAAACGTAATACCTAGGTATACCTTCGATTTGTTCAACTCGGACTTTTTCTCCGGAACAAGGGAAGTGAAAGTCGACCCGATCTCTATTGAAAAAAAAACGTTACATGTAAAATATGCAAAAAGAAAGCAAATCATAAATTTATAGTACAGTCTCATTAATTATTTGACCTATGTTATAAAATATAACATTGTCAAGATTGTTATATTTTCCTTTTAATCTACTAGGTTTGTCAGAAAAGCTTTTAACTAGCTCGCATATATTATTCGCCTACGGATTTCAAAGTGTTTTTTTTGTTAAATGCGTGGGTTAGAAATAACTTCAAGAATTACCCCTAAAGCCATGTGAGGCCACTTAGTAGACTATCTAATCATAGTTTAATTATTCAGGCGTTTTTTAATTAAATTATAAAGCGTCTTGTGTCAATCAGATGTTTTTTATTATTATGGTCCTTTTTTCCAATTGGAAAAAATCCAAAATCCAAGAAATTCGTTTTAATGAGCTTCTTAAAATTTTTCGTAGAAGATCCACGACTTATTCACAATACGGACGGTTTTGATTCTCGAAAACGGGGTCCGTATTTGGGTATACTGTCGTAAAGTGTCGATTTTTCGACTGTTTTGGAGACATTTTTTGTCCGTATTGATAGTTAGGACTGTATAAAACAAATTTATTAAAAATTATCCGACTACAAAATTATTATTGTCGTCATTTAATAGGGCGACCCGAGACTGTACTGTGAAAGATTGTATAGCAGTAAAAATAGAACAAATGAAAAATTATTTTCATAACGAAAATCATGACTAACCATGATTTTTTTTTCGCATTTGTAAAAATGGAAAATAAAATTTGCATATTTACGTACGTGGAAGTCAATGAATTGACCCTTTTTTCGTTTTAACGTTGCCTATTTGGATATGTTTCGTGATCTAAGGCCATAATGGTACCAATTTGGTATACAACCATGAATAATACATTAAGTGGTTTCGCTACTCATATGAATTCCCGCCGTTATTTCAGATGGGCGGATTCTAGAATTTTCACATTCCAAAACATCTTTTTGAAACACAAATATAAGGATTAAATTTTATGAAATAGCGAAAAATTCTCGATTATATTCACGTGTTAGATAGGTCGACGCTGATTGGCTCAATTTCTACGCATCACGCCCACACTTCAGGAAGCTATACCAGACAGTTAAATGTTATCAGAATATGACGAAATTGTTTGTGGCCGTTGTGATATTCTTTTTCATCCATAATGTTTCGTTATTTCATAAAACTCAATCCTTATTATGGACTTCGACTCATAGAACATGAATCCGAAACAATAAACTGAAAAAAAAAATTTACCAAGTAGAAAAAAAATGTTATTTAACGCGCGATGTAAAGCGGGTGATCCCAACTTAGTACAAAGGGTAGGCCAATTCCGGAACATCCCATTCTGGAACAGTTACCGGAAAAAAGTCCAATTCCGGAACGCTTTTTATTTCAAAAAAGATTTGAAGTCCCATTCCGGGACGAAAAAGTTTAATTCCGGAACGGTTTTTGGGCTAAAAGTCCAATTCTGGAACAAAAGGCGACTTTGGCTCAAAATCGCAAAGCGTTCCGGAATTGGCCTACCCTCTGTATGCCACATTACGGGCATCGCCTTTCGTAAATAAAATACCCGATTTGGACCTTTTCCGTGTGAGTAGGCTAAAAAACTTCATCCTTGATTTTCCTTGGTCTTGTGATTTAAATTTCAAGATACCAATAAACATAAAGTTAAAAAAGTAAAATTTCGCGTGACAGAAAAAAAAAACTATTACCTTAGAGGCAGTTCTGGATATCCTTTCCTGTCTATCAAGTTTAAGTTTTTCCTGGCGGACTTGATCGCGCCGTTCTTGCTCCCTTTTTTCGTTTTCACTTTTGGCCTCGTGAAGGGAGGCGAAAAACTCGGAGAACATTTTGAAAAAATCGTGACTTTCGGCTTGCTTCTCGCCAAACCGCGCTGCCGTTGCGTTAAATCGCGCATCCGTCGTTGACAGTCGCTTTTCAATGTCAGACAGTTGTCCGCTGGCAGACTCACAGAATGTTTCGAGCGTGGGCGCTGACTGGTTTTCTTCAATAAGAGCCTAGTAACGACGTATAATTAACTCCTAAGAAGAAAAAGATCCTATAGGTACCCCATACGGTATGGGCCATACCGCTGTCCCCTCGCGAGTTAAGCTCTTTCAATTTCTACATTTGTAAACAAAAACCTGGAATTTCTTAAACTAACCTGAATTTCATTCTGGGCAACCTTGAGTCCTTCTTTCATCAAAATAATCTCTTGCCTAAGTTGCTAAAATAGAAATAAAAAATATAAATAGTTGCTAGTTAGTTTTGAAAATTACGTCTACAAGTTATAGAACTAGAAGATATAGACTATAACTAAGAGACTTAAACTTTTTTTTGAGAAATTGTTTTTTAGCACTTACTTTGAGGTCGACTCGAGACGCTTCAGATATGTGTTTCGTTTGGTCTTCAATTGACTCCAATGAAGGATTTTTTGAAGAACTATCCAGCTCCTCAACCTTAAATTTGTATAAAAATTGAGTTTTCAGGCTAAGAGTTCTTTCGTTCACGAGTGCGATTTGTTTTAAAAGTAAATGACCCCCTGCGCAGTTACGGGGCCGGATTTCCTGCTCGTTATCTGGCCGGAATTTCGAGGATTTTTTTCAGAAAAGCTGCCTACGCACTGCGCAGTTATATGGTCGAAAATTCTCACAGAAAGAATCCAGATTTTTTTTGGTCCAATAACTATACCCTCTACAGATTTATTCGGCCATTTTTTTGCCAAAAAATTGCGGCTACGCACGTCGGATTATTAAATACGGCCACCCGCGGCTTTATCCTGTCAATTTCAGATATGGGTTTTCTAACAGCTCATATACAGCTCATGTATACAGCTTTATGACAGCTCATCCCAATACGGACGCTATTTGCAAGAATATAAAACGTTTAAATACATTCAGTAGGTGGAGCACTTTTTGCGCCATTCGGTTTTGAAAGATAACAGGGTGTAGCAGATACAAGTAGTTAAATTATTATAAATGTTAGTTAACGTGCAGTTTACTTCATTTTCTGTTGTCTTGTTACGCAAAAAAAATACGCGTTAAACTGACAACGCCTTTAGACTTAAAATTTCGTTTTTGATTTTGTTATCAAATTCTCACCAAATAGTGAAGAAGAGTAGACTTTCCGTCTTGTGTTTTTGTATCCCGAAGTTTATTGAGCGACGAAAGTTTAAATCCGGGTGAGTTTCCTCTTGCGCCTTTGTTCATATAATTTCCCAGAGCCAAAACGAGAAGGAATATGTGCTCGATAGCGCTTGACGTGGTCAGTTCTGTGGCCGCATTGCCAACCGAGTCGGCTTGAAATTGCGCCATATGTAAACGTTCGGTGAAACGTTTTCGGAATGAAATTGACTTCAATTTTTGCTCATACCTAAACGTTTTGATTTGTCATTTTCGGTCAATTGCCATTTGCCAATAATAACGATTCATAAAACTGCTCAAATTTGATTTTTTTCGTGGGCTCGGCTCGGCACAATTGGGTCGCTTTGGTTCGCTCAGAACCAAAAATTACAATTTTAGAGCCAACGAAAATGTTAATGTTAGCGAGCGGAGCCGAACCGAGCCCATGAAGTATTCAAACGGCCTGAGCCGAACCGAGCGGAGCGAAGGAATTTTTTAGAAACCTCGAGCCGAGCCAAACCGAGGAAATTTTTAGAGCGCCCCAAGTTTGCCGAGCCCTTGGGGCCATGGGGCGCCCGGCTCTGGTAAAACCCGCATCATCAGGAATTGCTACTCTAAGCGCCACGCCCTGTCTAATTAATTCAATAAGTTTATAAATACAAAATGGTGGGGTGGTTTTTATAAATTAATTGGAATTTTTAGACACGGTCATTTTTTGTATAAAACTGTTATAAAAGTATTAAAACTCGTAACCAGATCTCCATTTCCATAAATCTAATATCATGTGAAGCGTAATGAGCATATGAATACAGTTTAGAAATGAAAGAAAAAACACTGAAAAAACGTGCGAAAAGTCCCGGACGGGCGTGCGGCGGTTAAATTGAATAATTTAAGTCATACGCAAATATTCCTGCGGACCAATAGGTACGCTCTTTTACATGCGCACCTTGGTATTTTACCCATTTCAAAGAAGAATCTGTCTGCTTTGGCCATCCGGTGGGCATCCTCCGCGTACTGACTAAGCGTTTCGATTTCTTCCTTAGTTGGGACGTACTTCAGTAGCTGATCAACCATTTCGGCGGGGATGCGCTCATTTCGGTCGTTTGTCAAAACAGCTTGTTTTACTTCCGACTCTCCAATTTTCATTTTCGAGAGAAGAATTGAGCAATTTTGACTTCTTCTGCCATCAATGAGCTAGATTTGTAAGAAGAAAAATAAATATTTTGAATATACCAGGTGCGCCGTTATGTTCCAAACCGCTATGTTACAAGTTTTCCCGTTCGTCCAGTTATGTTACAATTTTTTAGTAAAAATTTTTCTGGCGATTTGCCTACACACTACGCCGTTATGTTAGAACTTTGTTCTAGAGCGTTGCCGTAGGATCCGTTATGTTACAATTTTTCATTTATTGGCGTTTTCCAGATAAATCGCCTACGCACTGCGCCGCTATTAGTTAAAGTTAAAATTTTACGTTATGTTACACTTTTTTTAGATTTGGTTTTGTAACATAACGGCTCACCTGGTGAAGTTAACAAAAATGTGTTATTTTAAATAATTAATAACCCTGCAAAAATGAGTATTTCTAACCTTTAGTTCGAGATTTTCCCGGGCCGAATATTCGTCAAAAGATTGAGAAATTGAGGCCTTCGTGATTGGCTTGGCTTGAAAATCTTGTTCAAGTTTTTTGAGGTTTAGTCTTTTTAAAGCATCTTCCGGCTTCATCTTTTCAAAAATCGTATCCTTGATGTTGTTTTGTTTTACCCAGTTGAAGGACTTGACTGGAATAGATGGTTGAGGGAAAGGTTTTGTCAATGGCATTTGAGGAAGGGCAGCACCTGGTGGTGGCGGCGGTGGAAGTGGCATGCCACCAGGGGGACCCGGGGGTGGACCGGGCGGCGGCGGACCACTTGGCGCTGGTGGACTTTTTGGTACGGGTAGGCTTGGTGTGCTTTCCATGGTCGATATGGGAAACCCACCCACGGACCCATTAGAGACGGCTGTTATAGGCGGCTCATCACCAGATATTTTCATTTCCATTTTTACGTCGTCTGGTAAATTGACTAATTTATAAATTTAGCTTTTATTTATTTATTTTTTATCTATCTTAAACTTTTCCAAACACTTATGAAATTCACCCAAAACATTTAATGCGTCAAAAATATACCGTATGGCGACGCTCTGACTCTGAGGGTGACGACATAATAGCGTTACAAATCTCAGGAAAATTACTCAAAGCCTCAGAGCCAGAAAGCCCCATACGGTAATCTCAAAGTATAGCTATTCAACTGATGTCTAATTACGTCCAATTTTATAAATAAAGTTTTCCAAAAATATAAATTATATTTATCTCAAATAAAATACACCGCCTAACCATTTGAATGACCACTCAAGTTTCTCCAAAGATGCTCATTCAGATGAAAATTTGGTCGCCATTTGGTCGCCAAGTCATACTTTTAACAGCACTTGGCGACCAAATGATGGCCAAATGGCGTATTAGACAGCACTTGGCGACCAATTTAATAGTCGCCAAAACTCCCAAAAATACCCCCACTCAAATATTTTACCTTTATCTGTTATGTTCCGTTCAAGTTGTGATATGCGTTCTTTGAGTCTCGCATTTTCTTCATTCAAAACTTCCACCGTACTTATTTGTTTTTCGATTTCACGAACGCGGTCAATACGTTCTTGGTACCGTGTTAACGACTTAGTTAATTCCGTCTTTTCGTTTTTGACACGTTCAAGTTCAGTCGATTCTTTACTCAGACGTAATTCCAAATTTCGACTTTTTTCGGCAAGTAGTTCGGTTTTCTTTTTAAGCTGTTTGACTTCCTTTTCGTCTTTGATACCCTAAAATAGGATTCCAAGTGTTATGTAAATTATCAAGTTACTGTACCGTTAAATCAGATGTTAACTCCGAAGGGGAAGTGCGTGTAAATAGACACGCAACGTATTTTTTCGTCGATTTAAGTCATATCGATGCCCCGTAGGGCAAAACGGGTATTGATGACCCCCCTGAACTTTTCAAGAAAATTCGATTGACGGTGTTATTTTTTGCGTAGGTTGGAGATTTCAAACAGCTCTCTGGGCCCCCGGTGGGCAAAATCAATTTCTGAATAGTCAAATCGACGTAGTTTGACGAGCTATACAACTTGGCTTTACCAGTTTTTTTGAATTATTGGGAATTAATGTGAAGTTTTTAAGTGCGTATTTATTTACACGCATTTTCCCCCTACGGGTTCCCAAAAACTCCTTCCCCCTAAGAGTTAAGTACACCAACTAACGGGCTATCTTACCGAAATAAATGATTGGAAACCGCGATAAGTTTTAGGCCAAAATGTGATAAGATAACCACTGGTAAAATAACCCGTCAGTCGGTATACGAAGTTAACTGAGATTTTAACTGTACTAGTAATTGTTCTAAAAACTGTACTAGTACTATAATATTATTAATATATTAACCTTACAACAATCGTCGACCTTCATTTGTAAGACAGCAATATCTGGGTCGCCGTGTTGCGTTTGAACGGAAATTTGCTGCACCAAGTGGTCAACAAACGCCCAATGGTGCTCATCGCGCAAAAGTAAAAAATGTTGAAGAAGCGAAATGAGATGCGGAAATACAGCCGTTGACCCGTGAAGTTTCCGTAATGATTCGCATAGCTCGCTTATTGAATTGCAATTCAAATTCTAAAATTTTTGTTGACGAATTTTAGTTTAATAACTAGAATGTTTGCAAAGCAACATGATCTTGGATGCTTCTTTCAAAGCCACTTTTATACCCAAAAATATTGAAATTTCGAAAAAATGAAATATCATCCTGATTTAAAAACGCGAAAAAAATTTTTTTTAGCGGAACTCCATATTTCTCCTTGAAAAAATTGTCCTTGAGAAAAAAAAATATCAAAAGCTAAGTAATACAAAAATAGTTTAAAAGAAGAAAATAGCCTTTTGATGATTGGCCTTTCGGTGATTGACCGAACGCACTCAACAAAGGACCAATGACAGGCCACATAGTAGTCAGCCGCGCTATCAAACAACGTTACCAAAAAGTGGTAACATTGTTTATTTTTTCACGTTTGAAAATCACTGCGACACAGTAGACACGTATTTCGCAATACTTTCGAGTTACGTAATCCTTATTTTCCATTATCTTGGCGTGGGCTACGCAATTACAACCATACGACTACACAATGTACCGTTATCTTGGTAATATGACCCTATTTTTTATTATATTGGTTCAATAAAGCCTTAAGCTTTCCCAAGATACAGGTACATCTGGTAACCAGATTCTGGTTATATAAATAATATGTCATAACTACCTTATCTTTAATTGTATCTCTGAGAACCTGCTCATCTTTTTCGCGTTGAAGTTTAAAAACGTCAAGATGCAAATTAAGATCTCGATTTTCGTATTCTTCCAGCTTTTCAATGAGGGGCACAATTCCCAACATTAAAAATTCATAACGTAAATGAAGTCGAAATTCTACAACCTCCAAACTAGGGCCGAACTTGAGCAGCGCGTTGATCAAGGTCATAATTGCCGTTTTTAGCTCAACTTCAAATTCATTTTGGCGACGTGATCGCGCCAGGTCGAGAATGAGCGATTGGAACCGCGTACGTTCTGCCGCAACTGCCGCAAATTTCGTCAACGCCGTCAACACTTTTTTGTGGCCACCGGGAATCAGACAGACCGGGCCTAGAATCTCGAGAACAGCTAATTTGGTTTTGACATTGTCTGCAGAGAGTGACAAAGTGATAATATCGACGGCATCTTCGTGATCTAAAACATGAGCACGCCCGGCCTGATTGTTCATTAACGCCTGGACACCAGAGATTGAAGCCAGAAAAACGATTATGAACTGGGTCTCATATCCCGTAGAAATACTTTATAACTTATCGCAAATGCACTGCGCTCTAATTGTTCATTTTTGTGTATTCTTGATTTATTGTTTCATTTATTTTTTGTGGAACATTAGAGCGCAACCAGTGTATTTGTAATGAAAAAGATAAATATACGCTCGTGCTGTTATCAGACAGGTCTTTCATTGGTTAATGACAATTTGGTTTTGCGCAATTCCCCGCTCGTGCTGTTATCAGGCAATTTTTCATCCTTTACCCCTATTCTACCTTTAATAGCCATGCGCAGTTATCAGGCACCCTACGCAGTTATCAGGCACTCTACGCAGTTATCAGGTACCCTACGCAGTTATCAGGCGTTTTTTGTTGCGAAACCCGCCTGATAACTGCGCACCCGTTGTAGTTCAGTAAAATTTTATTAAAGTTTAAGTTTAAATCTCTGCCTTGACGCAACCAATCGCAGCGGTATGAATTCGCGAATCCTTCATGTCATTACTCATCGACGCCAGAAAATTCAGCAAATGCGAAAGGCCCTGTATTTGAATGAAACGCTCGACAAAGGTCAAGGGCTGGGTTCTCAGGGCACTACGTAACCCGTCGAGAATGCGTAAGCGTCGAGAGTACTCTTCCGATTTCGACTCGTCAATTTCATCACTATCCAGTATGTTTTGACTTGATATACTATAACAAATATTTAAAGCTCACTATCAAAAATAGGATTAATGCCATAAAATGCCACACCATGTTACTTCATGTATTTTAACATTCTATTTATTGCCTGAAATTTCAACCGGTTTTTTACCGGACTTTCGTTTAGTAAAAATGGTCGGTAATATCGTCAATGTTATTTTCTCCAAAAGTTGAGGGAGGTCAGCAATTAGGAAGGGCCTGTTTATGCTTAAAAATGGAAGCGGGTAAACTGGCGGTACTTTGATTTTGGTCAAAACTGGCGGTACTTCCATTTTAGGCCTACTAGGCGTAAACTATCAAAAAATCTAATCGCATTCTTGTCTTAGATAGGAATTCAACTGTACGTTTTTTTTTACCTTTTGATATTATCAATATAGTATTCCGGATAATCGGTTGCACCCTTCTTTTCCTCATTTTCGGCAGTTTTCGACACAACAATTTGCCATTTTTTATTTATTGGCAGCTCAAAAAGCGATACTTGTTTATCAACCGGAAGTTCGAGCTCTTGGACCACTTCCATGAATCGACGGTGAACTTCGCTTTCGGTCGGCATTGCCGATACGTCCCCCAAAGTCGGCACCACATCAATATGATGACTCATGGACATACCTCGGGTTGGCTGAACCGGCTTTTGGGGGTTAACCATAAACCAAATATTACGTTAATCAACCCGCATGTTCGAAAACAAAATAAAAATGCGAAGATAAAAGCAAACCGTCCACGCAATGTTGACGTGGTCAAATCTGAATTTTTATTCGCCGAGACCTGATTATAGAAAAGTTAATGAAATGATGTTAACCGTTAACTTGGCGATATCAATGTTGATCTGATCGGGGGACATTGCGCCGGCCCGAAAACACCCACAGAAAAAATCCATTGGTGAGCGTTTTCGTTTTGCGCTCGGCATGATGGAGCAATTATAGCTTCTATCGAATTGATAAAGATTTCACGCGACGCAAACTCCAATGTCCACTTTCTAAAAAAAATAACATTATTTTTGTATATTCTACTCGGCGTTTTACATGAATTTCCGTCGTTCTTTTTTTCGTATTTTCTAGACAGCTAAACTCGATTTTTAGACAAACTCTAAAAACGATTTTTTAGCTAAACTCGATTCTAGACAGCTAAACTCGATTTTTCCCCACGTCAAAAACTCGCATATGGCCATCTAGAAAATGAGGGAATAAAGACGGCGGAAATTCATGTTAAACTCCGAGTGTTTCGTATTTAAATGAACAAACAGAATAAGAAAAAAAAATCATCGGCCAATTCAGTCCCATTATAAACAATTCAGAATATCGTTCGATTTCACGCCATAAGCCTGTAACTGAATTACAAGACACGTCTATTGGCTCATGATTTTTTATAGGCGCCTCTTATTGGCTAGCGTCCTTTAGTCACGCAAATGACTCACCGCGTGGCTTGTAATATTAACTTATCCACACTATAATACCTTACATGTAATTACATACTTTTCTAGAATACTTTAATATTAAACTCTATATTTTCTCACAAATCTCTCCAAATAAGTTTTTTCAATAGTCGGTGTTTTTTAATGCTGCATTCTGTAAAATGATTAGAAATATCCTCAGTGAACTAAGCAAATAAAAAAAAACATTTTCAATGTCGATCAACATTTATAAGGTAAGGTTATGAACATTGCTTCTATTCAGATAACGAGTTCTGAGCAGCCACCTAATGTCTCCTATCTTTTAACATTTGTCTAAACGTTGCGGTGAAACACGTCTTAATTGGCGATTAAACATAATCACGAAAAAAAAAGAAAATGCTAATTGAAATACAATTGAGTTGTGATAAAGGGGCGTTTTTGTCGTGTTTTTCGTACCAGAAAACCACAGTCTTAACCCATAAAAGTCATGCAGCACAATTTGTGTCATTTTCCCTTTTCAAGCGTTATCAAATAACATTAACAAATTCAGTTATTAAATGTACAGGTATGCCAAGTAAATATTTTTCAAGCTCTTTCCACTCATAGAAAAAACTTCAAAATACTTTTGGTAATGATGTCAAATAACGCACGAATTTATCACTAATTTTTAACGAAATATTTCTTTTTTTCCTATAACTTAAACCGAGGTTGTAAATCTCAACCATACGTAGGGGGTGGAAAGTTGCACAGGTCAAAGTTGCACAGGTCAATTTTTGGCCCATTTCACATGGTCCACCCCCTAACCATACGCTAGCCCAATTTTTGTAGGGGCGCCAATTTTTCCAAATTTACAACGCTGCCGTAGACTACAACTGTAAGTCTCCCCATCAGTAAATTCAACAGGTCAAGTTGTTTAAACGCGACACGACTTTAACCAAGACCATTTTGGGTTTTTTAAATTATCTAGGTCGGATAAATTTTCTCTTTGAAAGCAAATCTAAATCTAGTCAGCGATGTCGCTATAAATAACTCAAAATTAAAAATAGAAGAAGTTTTGATCTTCCGAGGCGAAAAACGCTTTATTCCTGATCGAATAATTTATCGGACAAAAAATGCATAGTTCGTTCAATGTTCGATGTCAGACCCTTAAACTGAATAAATAATTGAACGTTTTGAGATTATTTACCATTCGCGAGCCGAATCATTGAATAGTCATAATAAGCTAGGCTATAGTATTTGATATACATAATGATATGATTCATATTTAGTTATTCGCGTATATTCATAAATGCAGTCATGCGTGGGTATCATAAATCATAAATCAAGGATTCAATGAAGGTGTTGCTTTAGATATAAACAATATAATTTGTATATTTAGTGTAAGTTCCGAGTCAGCCTGATAACTAAGCTTACTAACTGGTATGATTTTACCTTTAACTCTCAGGGGGAAGGACTTTTCGATAACCCGTAGGGGAAAATTGTGTGCACGTATGCACACACTTAAAAATTCAAAATAATTTGCAATAATTCTGGTAAAACTGGTAAAGCCAAGTTGTAGAGCTCGTCAAACTACGTCGATCTGACTATTAAGAAATTGATTTTGGGCCACCAGGGCCCCCTAGATAGCTTTTTGAAACATCCAACCTACGCAAAAAAAAAATACCGCCAATGGAATTTTCTCGAAAAGTTGAAGGGCGGTCAGCAATACCAATTTTGTCCCACGGGGCCTCCTTATGCCTTAAATCGACAAAAAAAACAAGTCGTGTGCATATAAGGTAACTAAAACTCTAGATACAGGTCGATAAATGAATATGGACGGTGGCCAGCCTGGATTCTGACCCGATTTTAAAGTTTCTTAAATATACACGTTAAGATTAGTTCGGATAATCGTCTAAAAATCCGCTTCCGTCCGCTCGTGGTCAAAACCGCCGGTAAAAATTTAAATTTAAAACTTAACATTGGTTTGTCGATATCCATCTAAATCTTAGCCTATATGTTATAGGATATATCCAATGAATAAATCGTTTAAATTGTTCAAAAAAATACCGTGAAAATACAACAAATATGAATGAATTTATTTACTTTGTACTTTTTTTTTGGACCGCCAAATAAGTTTTTCCTTCCGCACCGCGATTGATCCCTTATTTAATCATTGACTTTTTCTTAAAATATAAAAGCGTCAAAAAGATACTTTAGTGCCAAAAAATTTAAAATAAACTAACATTTCGAGGAAAAATTGGTCGGCGTACAATAAATTCACTGCTAAACTGACAGTTTTTTCTACAAAATAACGGTACCGTATGAATCGGTATTTTTTTTTCTTTTGTGGCGAAGCACTAATCCGCCGAATTTTTTCCCTTTTGAGCAGTTTGATTGGTCAGAAGTGGAAGCTCTTCGGCGGATTACCCTAACCCACAAAAGAAAAAATATTCAGGCGGTGCCCAAAATAACAATTTGAACTGGCTACACAAATAGATCGCCACCGATTATGTGTTGTCTTGACACCTCGTATCATAACAAAAATCTCTTATCTTGACAAATTTAATCATTTATAAGTTATAAATTACAACCGTATTATTTTAACTTTTAAGAGAGTCCAATTCCACCGTTTCGTTCCCTGATCTATATTATTATTCCGAGCTATGATAATAGGGCACAGTTGCCTAGGTTCTCTTACATATTTTATCTTCTCTCAATCGGCCCATTTAAATGTCTTTTACAAATTCGAGATGAAATAAAATGATTTTGAATGCAATTTCTACTGTTTATTCTTCGCTATTAGACGAGCCCAGACTATAAAAGATTTTATGACGGGTTTACGATTTTGGAAAGTGTGGTATGTAACATACTGTATATTCTATATGGATATACAAACGTCATAACTTATGTCCAATTTATTTGATTATTCAAAGACTGTTGGGCTTCAACGCGCATATTTTAAAAATCAAACTTTTTGGACCCGCGTTTTTTCGTTAAAGCCTATTTTCATTTATCTTTCATTTCGTAGAAAACAGAATTATTTCGCAATACGTAATTTTATACATCAAAAACACGTATTGCGCAATATGCGCCTGTTACGTAATGCCTATTTACAGTTATGTCTTATCGCCTACGCAATTTCAATCATAGCCTACACAGCCTACACAATGTACCATAGCCTACCCAGCCTACACAGTGTACGTTTATCTTTCATTTTTGAGCCTATTTTCAGTTATCTTACGTCCTTTTTGCCATGGTTCGCGAAAGATAACCGTACAACTGGTGTATTGGGTAAAAAAATGGTTTGGTATTTTTTTCGTTTATTTCAAATTCAAATTGTGTTAACTTCAAATCATTTAGATATGTAAACAGACGGTTACAGCGCTCACCAGACCATCATTATCTCTATCAGAAACTATTAAGATCCACTATTGTTTGTTTTCCAAAGTGAAAAAAAAACTAAACGAAATATTCAACTGGAAAAATATCAAACTATAATCGTTTCATCATAATATGAAATTGAAAAGTAAATTATCCGATAATTTCAATATAATTTGCCTATTTGATCTCATTGTCTCGATAACGGCATACCGCGGCAGCCTTCCCTTAATCTCATTTCGTCACAGACCTAAAATTATCGATTTCTCAGTGTGAGAGGGAAAATTATGACAGGCCCCGCCGGTTGTCGTTGATTAAGCGCTATGTTTAGTAATTCAAGGCCATGCGCCATTCTTGTGGACACAAATGTCGGAAAAATAGGGAATTTTCGGCGTTTGTTCTTACATTTTCGGTAAAAGTTATACGATTTAACTGCCTTATAACTGAAAACACCCCCTAACCAGTTATCTTAACAACTGAATTTTGTTAAGATATCCCAATTGTGTTAAGATAACTGATTAGTTTTGTTTTTACTAGGTTATCAAATATAACGAACAATGAACGAGTATGGAGGAGATAAACGCAGAAATGGTATACATTATGGAGGAGGTAAAAACAGTATTAAGATGTATAATCTAACCTACAGGTTTTAATAAAATACTAATTTTTATGATCACAGGTTTTCTCACTTCCTTCACAGGCTTTTTTAACCAACAAGTGAAGATTAAGTGAAGATTAAGTGAAGATAAGTACATGATGTATTTAACTTTGCTTCTAACTTTGTATGAAAGGGCTCCGTCTAGAATAATCAACTTAGATTTGTAATTTTTCTTATATTTATACAGTCCTTACTCCTTTTTGGGATGCTCCTTTTTGGGACGATTGCTCCTATTTGGGACGCTTTTTTGGCCAAAATGGGGCCATTCTATTAAATAGGTCCTTTTTGTGACGGTGATCCTTTTTCGGACGCTATTTTCGAGAACGAGGTCCCAAAAGGACTAAGGACTGTACCATTGAAATTGACCGTATTTTTTGCTGCTCTGCTATTTTTGATTGATTTAAAAATATAAAGAACAAAAAAAATAAAGTAAAAACAATTTAGTTTATTAATTTTGTCGCTTGTATACCGATTAAAGAACGCGTTTTTTGTGCCAAGTAACGATCGGATAACCGGGGATCCCTACGGATAATCCATCAATAAGTAGTAATCGGATTTCTTTCATTACTTTATTATGCTGGACGGTTACCAAACCGTTCGTTTTCTGTGACCTTGAGGGGCGCCCGTGATGACCATGGCGTTAAAAATTAAACGCCGCGGCGCGTATCCGAGTGAAGTTGTACCGCCAAAACGTTAAATTAGAAAAATCCGGTTAAACTCAAACCGGTTAATTTGTTAAATTATTGAGAAAAAGTCATATAAAACCTACGGGGCATAAAAAATGACCCTCAAATCTAGTTGACCTTTAGATGTAGACAATAAACAGTATTAAGCATTTTCAATTTTTTCGTTAAAAAACAACGGATAAATGTGTGGTTATTAAGTCCATTAGTTTCCAGAAATAAAAGTTTGCCCATCCGAGTTAAACTGCTAATTGATAGATGTGACGGGTTTTTATAAATACAATTATTTCGCTACGATGATTTAAGTGGTCGGTTTACGGCCCTGGGTCTAACGGGACACTATAATTGCTTGTTCCAATATTTTGTTTTTTTTTTACTCGGAATTTTTGCACGCACGGTGATTAAACCCAATTTTTTGTATTTTTTTTGGTCGAATTGGGTTCCTTCAGGAAAAGATTTTACATGAGTGATATACGGTAAACCGTTGTAGATTGTAATATGCAAACAATGATTACTCAATGTCAACATCTCAATTATTTGACAGTTTTTTTTTGATGTCAATCTAAGTTTAAGTCACTTAACTCTCAGGGGCAAGTGCGTGAGTGTATCTTCATTATTTTTATAAAGTTTCTTTTCAAATCGATTTCCAATTCCGTTTGGCAACCCTATTTTCTGGTCCTTATTTTTCTCCAATATTTCTCTGCACTATTTCACTCCACTATTTCTCTCAATTATTTCTCCTCACTATTTCACTCCACTATTTCTCTCCATTATTTCTCCTCACTATTTTTCTCCACTATTTCTCTTTACTATTTCACCCAACTATTTCTATCCATTATTTCTCTCCACTATTTCTCTCAACTATTTCTCTCCACTAATCTTTTTTCACTATTTCTCTACACTATTTCACTCCAATATTTTTCTCAACTATTTCTTTCCTCTTTTTCTCTCCACTATTTATCTCTTCTATTTAGCTCCACTATTTCTCTTCACTATTTTTCTCCACTATTTCTCTCCATTATTTCACTCCACTATTTCTTTTAAGAATATAATTTTAATAATATTATACTTTTTTACTGTTATATTAAACTTATAACAATGTATTATTTATTTTTATTCCTTACAATAGTTTTTTTNAACTTTTCGAGATAATTCGATTGATGGTGTTATTTTTTGCGTAGGTTGGAGATTCCAAACAGCTCTCTAGGGGGCGCTGGTGGCCCAAATCAATTTCTGAATAATCAGATCGACGTAGTTTGACGAGCTCTACAACTTGGCTCTACCAGTTTTTTTGAATTATTGCGAATTAATGTGAATTTTTTAAGTGTGTGTTTATTTACACGCATTTTCCCCTACGGGTTCCCAAAAACTCTTTCCCCCTGAGAGTTAATTTTACGTCGAATGGCCAATTTTTTTTTTCGACAAAAGCGTTAAAATAGAAAAATCCGGTTTAACTCAAACCGGTTTAATTGTTAAATTAACGAGAAAAAAAACATAAAAACCGTATAGGCAATGACCCTTAAATCTAGTTGACCTTTAAGTCAGTGAATACAATAAACAGTATTAAACATTTTCATTTTTTTCGTTAAAAAACAACGGATAAATGCGTGGTTATTAAGTCCATTAGTTTCCAGAAATAAAAAAAAAGTTTGCCCATCCGAGTTAAACTGCTAATTGATAGATGTGACGGGTTTTTATAAATACAATTATTTCGCTACGATGATTTAAGTGGTCGGTTTACGGCCCGGGGTCTAACGGGACACTATAATTGCTTGTTCCAATATTTTGTTTTTTTTTACTCGCAATTTTTGCACGCACGGTGATTAAACCCAATTTTTGTAGTTTTTTTTTTGGTCGAATTGGGTTCATTCAGGAAAAGATTTTTCATGAGTGATATACGGTAAACCGTTGTAGATTGAAATATGCAAACAATGATTACTCAATGTCCACATCTCAATTATTTGACAGTTTTTTTTTCATTTTGATGTCAATCTAAGTTTAAGTCACTTAACTCTCAGGGGCAAGTGCGTGAGTGTATCTTCATTATTTTTCTAAAGTTTTTTTTCAAATCGATTTCCAATTCAGTTTGGCAATCCTATTTTCTGGTGCTTATTTTTCTCCAATATTTCTCTGCACTATTTCACTCCACTATTTCTCTTAATTATTTCTCTTCGCTATTTCTCTTCACTATTTCACCCAACTATTTCTATCCACTATTTCTCTCCACTATTTGTCTTCACGATTTCTCTCCACTATTTCTCTACACTATTTCACTCCAATACTTTTCTCCACTATTTTTCTCCACTATTTCTCTCCACTATTTATCTCTTCTATTTATCTCCACTATTTCTCTTCACTGTTTTTCTCCACTATTTCTCTCCACTATTTCTTTTAACACTATTATATACTTAAATTTTTTCACTTTTTTACTGTTATATTAAACTTATAACAATGGATTATTTATTTTTATTCCTTACAATAGTTTTTGTTTTACTTTTCATTTTTTCAGACTTTTTTGCAAGCGACACTTTTCTATGACGGTAGCAATTATTGAAACGGTATCATAATTTATGTCACAAAAATATACAGAAAAACATTAACTTTGGTATTTACCAATCAGCTATCCGTCAGATATTCTGTCATTTAAATTTACACGATTTGACAAAAAAATTGTATTTATAAAAACATAAATTTCAATGCGTGCCCTCACTCTCAGATAATTTCCTTTCTTTTATTTTTTTTTCTCTGTTCAACAAACACGAAAAATGGCAAAGTGATCAAATCTCTGCAGAACGCGTCTACTTTAACCTTGACATTATCGAATAGGACGAACAAAATTGAACAGTTTTATTTTTAAGGAAACCTATTCGCTCTCGAACTCCAGACGACATATTGTTCCTTTTACTGTACGATAACTGTACATATATAATTCTTATAAATTGTACCAGCAAACCCTATGTCGTCTGGAGTTCGAGATCGAATAGGTTTAGCACGACCGACCATTATTTAGCACAAACGATCCTAATTTAGCAGGCCGTTATTCAGACCCCTATATATACACCAGGTGCACCGTCATGTTACAAAACCAATATAAAAAAAGTGTAACATAACAGAAAAACGGTAATTGTAAAATAACGGCGCAGTGCGTAACCGATTTCGCTGGAAAACGTCAAAAAATTATAAATTGTAACATAACGGATCCAACGGGGCAAATATTGCGCAATACGTTTTTTGTACAAATTGTAACAGAACGGAAAATTTTAACATAACGTCGCGACGTAGTGCGTGGGTGATAATACTGAATTTTTTTGTTTTGCAAAAAAATTTTAACATATCGGGACGAACGGGAAAATTTGTAACATAACGGGTTGTAACATAACGGTGCATCTGGTGTAGAAGTATTATAATATAACATATACAGGGGGAACCTGAATAAGGACATGTGAATAAGAGCTGTTGGTGCTTAATAAGGGTAGGTAGTTCTTTTGGAACAAACCAATTTTCATTTGAACCCTCCAGAATAATATTATCATTTTTTTTTTGATAAAATACGATTCTTTGGCTGATGTTTATCTGAGCCGGAATTTCATAGTCGGTGATTTATACCGGGCAGCTCTCATCTTTATCAAAAGAAAAAAATGCCAGAAATGCGTGATACCCAGTTATTTATATGATAAAATTTTAGTTGATCGATTTATTAATCAAACATCATAATTTAACATATTATGTTAAACCGGTTATTTATAAAATGGCGAAATATAGGTCCAAGAGACTGTGTTATACAAGCGTTAAAATTCAGTTTTATGTACACCACCTACCTATTTAAGTTAACAAAATTAAAGTGAGAAAAGGTGTTCACGAACTTTAAAATTGTTACTTTAGTTGACTAGTGCGTAGGCCTGAATGCTGATAAACGTTACAAAAACTGTTAACTTACTTGGAATTAGACGTTTTTTTCTAAAATTTTGTTAACTTACTTGAAGATTGTTAACTTACTTAGGTAGGGTATAAAGTAGCCAAATTTAACCGAAACTCATGTACCGTATTTTCTACAAAATATTGAACCATCAAAAAGAGATCAATCTTACGTTAATGTTTCCGATACAAGCGCCGACCGATTAGTATTTACGATTTGGGAAAATTAGGACATCCCGCCAAAAAACAATTAGTCATTTAAATTTTCAAATACTCCCTCGGTCACTTTAAAAGCCTTAATTCTGTCAAAAAACCAATTAGGCTTCAATGGTCTGTTGCAGATTAATATCCTTTCACTGTAGATTTAGCCCAAAAGGAATAACCCGGCACCGCTCAATCATTTTCGTACGCGGCGAACTGTGTTGAGCAAATTGAAACAGGTTTAAAAAAAAATACAAAAAGTAAAAAAAATGTTTTCGTTTTTTCGCAAGTTAACCGTTAGAACTTTTATTGTCAGATTTATTTGAGGCTTTGTCAATGTTTATTAATCTTTAAAAAATAAGACCATTAACTCCTGGGGGTTATTGTGTGACAATTGTCACAAAATGGCCTATTTGCCCTCATGTCTCATAAAAACGGCCGCAAATCAAAAATTGCTGAGAAAAGGATCAAACCAAATTTCATGCAGAAAATTTTGGAAGAAAAATCGGATAAATTTTGTTTTAAAATCTTCCTGAGATAACTTTAGAGAGATTTGATGATTTTTTTTATTGCTGAAATTACCTATGATTCATAGGTAGGGTGGCCAGCTGGGATTTTGACCCGATTTTCAAGTTGTTCAAATTTACGGATTAAGATAACTTCTAAAGGTAATCGATCACTGCAGAATCGATGGCNAGAATTAAACCACAATAATCGCCGAAATTCTAGTTTTTTGGCTCTCCTATATCAGCTCAAGTCGGCTCAACAAAAATTTTATCCGTAATAAAACGGCTGAACCAAGGCGGTTTTTATGGTACTAGTAAAAAAAAAATTCGCTCAAGTTCGCTCGTGGTAAAAACGGCTGGTAAATGTCTGGTAAATTTCTAAACATTCGAAAATAACGTATGAATGTTTTTGAAGTTTTTACCCGCTTTTAAAAAAGTACATAGGTAGAAATTTTTTGTCAATGTTGGTATTAGCAAGTTGGTAAGCCTTTAGAACAAATTAATGGAAGATATGAGAAAGAGCAATTAAGCCTCGCTAAATCAAAAATAAATTTACAAATGACAATTTTTTGTTTAGTTTGTTCCGATACACATTATAACATCAGAAGACTTCCGTAATGACAAAGGAAATACGCAAAATTTAAGCTTCACTTGTGCAATTGAAATTATTTGATTTAACTCTCAGGATCAATAATTGAGATAACCATAAAATATTATAACAAAGAAAAAACCCAAAATTTCAAGGTTTTCTCGGAATATTTTCATTTTCCACGAATTTCAAACAAAATAGATTTTTTTTTCAAATTCATATCTTTTGCGCCGTCTACGCCCTGTGCCTGATGCAAGGTCTTTTAGTGAAGGGATTTTTGGTCGCCAAAAATTATATTTTGGATAGTTGTTGGCGACCAAATGGTGTATTAAACAGGAATTGGCGACCAATTTAATGGTCGCCAAAACTCCTCACAATAAGGTTTTTCTGAAAATCCCACACTCCCTGCGCCTTCAAAATTCAATTTCAACCTTTCACTTTTTTGTTTTATTTGTTTCTAAAAGATAACAGCGCACCCGGCATCTAACAAATACTTTCAACATGGATTCAAACTCTGTTTATTTAATTTAAAAAGTCTTAAATTAGGACATTCAAGATCACCGCGAGTTTATTTAGACTAAAGCACGAAAAAAACAAATTTTGAATTCGTGAATGAACTTTTTTTATTACCGTGCGTCCTTTCAGCATATTGTGTCAACAATTAATCCAAAGAAAAAACTGTGTGAACAATATAAAATCTGAATACTTTAGCGCCTTATATATTATTGTAATCGGATGTGATAATAAAACACAATTAATCCATGAGAACAAATTTTATGACAGCGGAAAGCAGTCACAAAAAATATACCAGATTTTTTTTTGTTTCGCCAAAATACACTTTTTTGTTCAATATTGATTTTTCTAAATTAATTAATATATATTAATTAATATATATTAATGTATATATATATATGATGCGTTTAACTAATAGGCTACCGGTTTAGTCTCATGAAAATCGGCTGAGCGTAATAGTGCTTTGAAATTCATCCACATCAAAATTGCTAAATATTTCCAGCCATGTTTTTTGGTTTCAAAATCGTAAGAAAATCGATTTTTTGTTTTGTTTGGTAATTGAATTATAGTGACAATTTTGAAAATCTTTTGAATCTTCAACCACGTGGTTAACCACTTTCTGTCAAAAGAAACTTACTTAACACGGAATTTTTTAACACGTTTTTCTTGAAAATCGTGTTTAAAAGTGCGGTGTTAAATTCGCTGAAAACAAATCCGTGTGATAATATGAGTCCCTTTATGTTGGCCCCAATTTTTTTTTTGTTAAAAGTTAATGGCTTAAAATCTGAGGTATCGGTCCATGATATTTATTCATAGAAGGGTTTACTTAAGATTTGTATGAGAAATTGAATTCATAAAGCACTCACGGAAAACCAATAAACATTATTAGAACATCACTTGTCAACGTCACAATGTAAGTACACAACAAATAAATTGTAAATACAAAATAATTCAAGGAACGAATCCTTGCGGTGTTTTTCATCGTGGACTGGCCGTACCAAGTCGCCTAACCCGCTTACGAACTGAGGGGTTTTCCGGCCGGTTTTGAAAGACGAAATTGGCCGTATAAACCCTCAGGCGGTGTATATGTCATGTGTATATACATATATATATATATACAAGTTACATACATATCTGTAAAAAAGGTAAATTTGATTTTCTCAAATACCATTTATTACATTACATCAAAGAATATCTGTTTTGGCTACTAGCTTTCCTATCAAGGAATTTTGTTTACACTGTGGAGTACTTGAGACTACTTATGATATGCGAAAATCTTACTGTTTACTATTAGAGCC
>SCLG01000139.1:109903-127016 GCA_004367875.1 Oikopleura albicans
ATCCAATCAGCGAGATCGTCCGAGGAAATGATTGAGGTGTTTTTCTTGTCATATTCCGCAAATTCAGCCAGAAGGGCGGCTTCAGCTTTAGATTCATCTTGACGCTTGTTCACTAATTTAATGTTACAATTGTTAACACGGGTAATATTTATAGAACAGTCATACTGGAGGTCTCATATAAAGGGACGGTTTTTGATCAGAGGGTACCTTTGTTTGTTAGTTGGAACCTTTTGAATTTTTTAAACAAATATGACGTCAACGAAGCCAGTCAAGTACATAGAATGATGGCGATTTGAGGATTTATATGAGCCTTCAAAATTAGGTGCGGAGGGAACGTCGAAAATTTATAAGGTTAAAATTTTCATATGAAAAAGGGCACTGGCCGAAAATGGAGAAACCTAAAAACGGAAAAAAATCGGCATGGCAAAAGTTCACAAAACTCACATAAATGATGCGGTTTGATGTGTAGATTATGTTGGTTAAATAAAAAAATTAAATAACGAGACACGTGTTGGCACTAGAGAGCATTTAAGAGCGAATTTTCGGTAATTTTTCCCCGTTTTCAGCGTTATCTAATTTCGGAGTTTTCAATGCACGGTTAGTGCCCTAAAAAGTATGAGAAATCTGATAGAAGGTTTCAATTAAATATTAACTTGGCTTTTCCCCTCGCGTTAATTCAAATACATAAAATGGAAACGTTATGAAAATGCGTTAGTAGGTTGAAAAAAAAATGAATGAATGTAATTAATGAATGGATTCATCCTATTTTCATCCTAGCCAATCAGCCGCCGACAATAATCTCGAGCAACAACACAGACAAAAAAAACACCTCAGAGACACAGTAATGCATCTTTTGAATAATAGGACTACTATTACTCCAGTGTTTATAATTAATCACAGTCATTCATTTTTCGTTCAACCTACTAACGCATTTTCATAACGTTTCCATTTTATGAAAAATAAAGTAAATTGGGAAGTGTCAACTTAATGGACAATTGGGCTATATCTTGCTTTTAGACTTTCGAATCATTGCGGTACTGCATGATGGATTATTCAAAATCCCGTTTGCGGTAAAATGTTGAATTTTGCTAATTCCTGTGTAAATTGTTTAAGACGTCTTTATTACATTTTTCAAATTAGCTACGTCTAACAGACTATATAAATGTACTTTGATTTTCTTATGACGCCTTATTTTTGAAATTAATAGTGTCAAGTTCATCAAGTCACACCTTCATGTCTACTTTTGTCCTGAAAGTCAAAACATATAAAAAGTAAACCCTAAATTTTATGTACTTGTCAAATACGTACCATTTTGTATCATGAAAGTTAAAAAATCACAAATTTGTTTGTGATTTGTAATTGTATCTTCGGACATTCCATCAAAAAATAGGGGCAAGTCGCCAGGTGTCTCCCCCAAAGAAGGCAAAATCGAGATTAACTCGTCGGGTGTAATACTGCCGTCCCCGTCCGCATCAAACAGATCGTAGGCCTTTTTGTAGGCGCCAGATTCCTTCAATGTAGGTGCTGTAGTCTGTAGGCACCGGAATGAGGAAATGATCTAAGGTGTTTTTTTGAAGTTTTTACAAAATCGGAATGTTCATTTTTACAAATACCAAATAGAAATCATGATGATTTTTCCCCTGGGAGTTAAGATCTAGTTTTTATGACAACCGTTAGTAACGCTCCGTTACTCAAAACTTTTCGTCTTACAAATTTTTGCTAGTGACGGTAACAATAAAAAACGTATTTACGGAATGGGTAAAATAACGTGCTTCTCGCTTTCTTGAATATTTTATGTTACTAGCCTAAAAACTAGAAAAGTGAGAAGCCCTCCTTAAAAGACGTAGCGTCCTTAAAGGGCTCATTTTCGGAGCCTTATTTTTGGAGTCTCATTTTTGGAGCCTCATTTTCGGAGCCTCATTTTCGTATTAAATATCATGTATAGGCGGATCCCAAAGTAAGGGCCACAGTTTTGGGTTTTGAAAAGTGCGAAAATATAGCCCTTACTTTGGGGTCCTTCTGTAATGCATTCCTCGAAATTTTTTACTCCAAAGTCGAAATCCGGGTTTGATAAAACTGAAAAAGCCACCTTTGTCAATTGAGAAATTTGTCGAAGTCCTCTCATTTTTTTTACGATTTTTTTTGTTTGCTTCTCTTCACTTTTTTTTTGCAACGGGTTGCAATAATCAATGCTGCAGAGACTAAGTCCTTTGGAAATAAAAAAAAAGTCACATGGCCCTAAGAAAGCCTCGTACGTTTTGTTAAGCTTAATTTTGACCCTGTGAGTAATCTCAACTAATAAAAAGCCTGTGGTGGCTTGAGATGGTCAATTTGATATTGACGACAGGCTTAACCAATACCAATGACCAACGGCGACTACGCTCATTACATAACCGATTTTTACAATGTTGTTGTTGCCCGGAAACTTTTTAAATTTTATATATTTCCAATCATCGTTTGTTTTCAATCATATAGACCACCTAACTACACCACCTAACCATTTGACTTAACACATTTTTTCCGAAAAAAGGTGTTAATTCAAATGCAAATTGTTAAGTCAAATGCAAACTGTTAAGCCACATGGGTAGTGCGTAGGTTAAAACCCTGGAAAACTTGAAACTATAAAAAAATGATATAAAACAATATAATGAACGAAAAAATCCAAAAAATTGTTATACATGCCTGAGGGTTTGTCAGGCCACTTTCTCCTTTCAAAACCGGCCTGATAAACGCTCAGGCGGCGTGATAAACGGTTTATCATAAACCCCAAGGGCGTAGGCGGAAATGCTGAAAAAAAGACAAAAAAGGACAAAGAAAGTGTTAATTCAACTGCAAACTGTTAAGTCAAATGCAAACTGTTAAGCCAAATGGTGTTAAGTCAAATGGTTAGGTGGTGTATTTAAAATAACAGTTTTCTTTTGAAATAACACTAATTGTGCCTAAAAGTTTGCAATACAGGGGTGTGCGTGTAATGTTCATTTTGAGTAAAATCGGCTGGTGTCTACGGAAGTTCTTCTTTTCAAAATGGTTTTTGGGCAGCCTACGCACTACCCATTCGAAATAATACTGTTGCTAGTGCAAAACCTGTTTATTTTTTTTTTACTTATTCATGATTTTCTGTATTTGATTTTGAAATAATAACGCAAAAATAGTCAAACTTTTATTCACATAAGTACTAATCGTTAGAATCGTACTAATTTTTGTCCAAACTTCTTTCTGTCGTTCTTTCAAAACATCGCGACGCGTCGGTTGGCGGTTAAACTCATTGCATTGAAGATATCAAGGTTTATAAATTATAATACAAGGCTCAGATGTTCTTTGAAACCGTCGTTTTAACATCTACCGCGGTAACCCTAGATTATATGATCATCAAACGATACAAAAAATGAGAATTACTTTAAAACAGAAATCGGAGTGAGGAAATTGATCGACAAACCGGATTTTACAATTACAGGGGCTATATCTGTTATGAAAAAAAACTGGTCATAAAAGACCATGGGAAGTAATGTTAACATCAGGACCCTTATTTGGAGTAAAAATATTTTTATCGAAAAAGGGACCCTTATTTAGCACTACCAACCCTTATTTAGCACAAACAACCCTTATTCAGCATGCTCTTCTTAATCACATGCCATGTATCCTTTATTATTTTTTCTAGATAAAAGCACTACAGTGTATTATATTTAGAATACACGTCTTCTATTTAGAAACCAAAATAGCTAAAAAATGAGAGCGTCTTTTTGGTACGCGCGATCTTTGGGTATCAAAGCTTCAGTTCGTACTCAAAGCTTCTTTTGGTACTAAAGGTTCTATCGGTACTAAAGATTCTTTTGGTACTAAGCTTGTGTAACAAATGAACGTGTGTACGGTACACCAAATGAGTCGCTCCCCTACAAATTTTTTATACTGAAAGCAACTAACACTATTCCGTTTTGTAAATCTTTAATCTGTTTTTTTTTTACTTACCTTCCAGAAAAAGCATTTACTTCGTTTATAAACTGCTGCGGGTAACACATTATTCGATGCGGAGTTTGCCTCAATATTTATGTTAATACCTAAATGCGTTTCCAAATCAATTTATGACCATAAGGCCCGGTTAAATGCGATCCTATTGACAGATTTATTTTATTATAGTCCAGCGCTCGTCAAGAGTAGATTTCACTATATTTTCACATAAAATTTATGATACAATCTACACCCTTTGCGGTGTTATTTTGTCACTCGCTATTTTGCCTATTTTCCCGGTCGGTCTGTTATCATATTTATTTTGGGCCAATTTTCCAGGAATCACTATGTTTATGTGCTGTTATTTAGCAGGTATCCCCGTTCGCTTTGTTATCTTGCAGATTTTTATCGTTTGACAGTTGCAAGATACCGACGCTGGGGGTTACGAATATATGAAATATACCGCTTGTCTACGGAAGTTAACGCCCTGAAAAGTGAACAAAAGTCCCGGAATTTAAAAAAATTCATGGAAATTAACAGTCGATTTTGGTCATCTGTTTGAGTTCTAGTTGAGACACTGTCTACTAAAGTTAACAAAAGTCCTGTAGAAGTTACCAAAATGCACGAAAGTTAACAAAAGTCCTTCAGAAGTTAACAAAATGCATGAAAGTTAACATGTTTTCCGCCATCGTTGCGTTAAGTTCAGAAGACATGTGGTGTATTCCATGCCTCCTAATGAAATATAATTTCTTATTTAATAAGTCTTACTTAATAAGTAAGCTCATATTAGGTAAGCTCACTTAAGCCAAAATATAACCCGACTCTGCCAACCTCTAATATGGGATAATATTTATTACATGCAGTTCGTTAAGAATATAGACAACTTGTATAAAAGTTACAAGTGAATCAACGAAGATGCAGAGGAAGAGAGTAATAATATAATCTCATTGATATCAACATTCCTCTGATAAGACATGGTACATAGGCTGTTTGGTAACAAAACCTTCCGCAACGAAATACGTATTCGACCCACCGAACATTTAGTAACCACGGGATATTTACATGCCTTTCCCCTTTTTCATTTTTCCCAATTTTTTTTTACTAAAAAGAACCCAAAACTTTACAGCCCCAATAAAAATTTCGAAAAAAATGGTTAACGAGAACAGTCTGTAAATTACAGAATAAGTGAAGATCAGGCCGTGAAACGGTGTGTAAGTGGCGTGATCGAGAGACCGAATGAATNACACCACTGTTATAGATAATTCAAATTGGAAATTCACAAAAAATTATTTTACTGAACAATCGGAGCAAAATTCGAATGACGAGGACGACTTTTAAAAAACTTTTTTAAAATGTTAAAAAAAAAATGTTAAAAAATGTGCGTAATTTGTTATTTGATATTTGTTTTATGTTGTTTTGTCTGTTTTATGTTTTTTTTATGTTATCGGTACATCTGCTAAAATAAAGGCTCGCAGTCTAATTGACGTTAATTACGAAAGTTGAACAAAAAATCATGTCCGAAATCGAAAAAAAGTTTTACACATGGTTGAAACCGCAAAAAAAAAACAAGCACGAATATCGATACGAGAGTTTCTGAAAATTATTAGAAAGCCTCGTAAATACGGAATAACCATTGCGAAATGCATATTCTCTCTCTTTCCCGTAATGTATTTTTTTCGATAAAAATGGTCAAAATTAATAGAAATTTCACGTGTGAGTTCCTAATTTTTTTTCCGACAAAACTGGATTATACATTTTTGTTATTTCGGTCCCTATAAGAAAGTCCCATACTACACATGGGACTCTTGTTTTCAATAGTCTAGATTGTGTAGAAAGGTTGTAGCGCCTCATTTTTCTTTTCGTTTTTTTCCTTGTTTTTCGCTTGAGCGCGAAAAAGGCAAGACCAACTCGTACCGTCGCTGAATAAACCAACTTAACGCCGAGGCGCCGCTAATTGTCTATTGTTTTGCTTGTTTTAGGGTTTGTCCAGTTTGGAACGTTTTGGAAAACTTTTTCAGCAAAAGACCGCGGTGCCTCTTTGAACAATACGATTGTTGCCTTTAGTCGTTTCGTGCCCCCTCCTTAGTTGTAAAGGGGTATCTTATTTGAACCTAAATGATATCCTACATACGGTATGTAACATACCGTATGTACTCTTTTTTGTTTATTAGAGGTACACGGATGTCCCAGTTATCGTAAAAGCCCTACATGATCACTAATCGATAATCTCCAGACCTAGACTAGATCATCTAGTATGACAAAAAGTATATCAGAACATATTTTGTTGCATATTTGATGTTATGTCTTGAAGTTTGTCTATTTGATGTTATGTCTATTTTATATTATACGGAGCAAAAATCTGCCAGATCAAATTTTTGCACTGTATGAGTATTTTTAAATTTCAAATTACTCGATAAAATGCGTACCCGAGTGCCAAACCCTGCCCAGCATTGCTCCTTGTTAAAAATTGCTTGGTAACAGTTTAATTTAGTGTTTAATTTAGTGTCGGCAAGTCTAAACGACACGAACGCTCGGATTATCGGAAAAGATTCGACACTTTAATTCATAAATTAGACCAAGAAAAAATTCCTTCACGGTTCCGCCGGTATATTTGCCACGCATGTGACACAAAATGTGCAGATAACGTGAGCATTTTGTGTCGAGGGCGGCTCTTTGACTGTAACGACTGCGCCGCACGGGACGAAGTGTATTTCATAAAAATTCTTGCCCAACCTGCAACGAGACTACCCGTTTCGTTTATTTGCCCCTGGACCCCCGTCCAGCGCCTAGTTCATAATTTACCTTAATTCTATGATCATCAAAAAAACGTTTTTTTTTCCTTCATATGCTTTTTACATTATATCGTATATCTCACTTATAATTACCTTTAATATTCTTTTCCGTTCGTGGTAGAGTGGAATGGGTAATGCGGATTTAAAGCGTTCATTTAGTATAGAAAAAAAATAATTATTCCCTTCGTGCGTACAATAGATCCGGGTTCGGTCTCAGGTCATCTGTTCATTTGGGGCATGAGAGAATGCTAAAAAAAACGAATACAATAAAAAAAAAGGAAAAAAAATATTACAAAATGACCTTCTAAAGGTTCAAGAAAAATTTAAAAAAAAAATCAACAAAAGCAAAAAAAAAGAATTAAAAATTGTTTCTTCACTCGGTAGTATTAGCCGCCCCTTGTGGGAGGGGCAAAGTGGTTGGGTTGTTAGGTATTCTCGTTTGTAACATATGACTCAGACCCCTGAGTCATATGTTATATATGTTCGGTTTACGTGTTATACAATATAGACCCCTGAGTCATATGTTAATTGCTTACTGAACGCTCATTGACCCGGTCAGCGACCCTCAATGAGTTCTCACTAGAATATAAATACTCTCTATATTTTCTGCAATATTCATTCAAATCTTCGGCTACTAAATTATAACAAATAAACAATTTTGACTCAAAAAAGGACTCTTTGATTAATACCAAGCAGGACCACAACTTATGGTGCGTAAAAACATGAAAACTGATTCCCGAAAGATGGACAAAAAGCGAAATGCGAGACGCTTTTGAGCCGAACACAAATATTCGCAATCAAGCCCTCCCCCTTTATAAACTGATAGAATATGGGTCCACAATCCGACCCTACCGCTGTGGGACATCCTACATTCACCTACTTTCTCACTGTTTATTTACAATTGTAAAATTTACATTTGTCATTTACTGTATTTCCAATATTTACTCGCCTGTATAAAATCGATTACTGTTAGCTCAAAAGTTCAGTGTGATTTTAATAAATAATTTTAATAATTCTATCAGCTAGTTTTTATTGTGCTTGGCAATTGGTGACTGAAGTGGGATTCGAACCCACGACCCCGAAGAGATCTAAATTACCCTATGATATGTTTTGTTAGAAGAAAGCCCCATGTCATATGGGCCATATGACTTTTAAATATGATCATTACTGACATATTTTTTATGCCATGTGTTTGGCGATTTGTAAGTTGATAATAGGCGTTAAAAGTGCAGGACATGTCCAACATCACTTTTATACATATTTATATTTTTTTCTAATCAGATAGATAGGTTCTTCCAATACTCTTAGAATAAAAATGATTAATTCTTTCCCCAAATGATGTCGAAGAGAGTGTTTTCTTTAATCTCCATATGTTTCTTTGACCATATGCTATAACACTTAATTTAAGTATATTCCGTAAGTTTTCATACACTCGAATGACAGTAAGAGTAAGTGCATTTTTTTACATTTTAAACATAGTTGGTACGCTCTAATCTTACACCTCATATTTCATTCCTTACGCTTGTGCTGCTTGTTTTTCTGACAAATAGTTCAGCATTACCACCTATGCTATCGAACAAAAATATACCACAGCGAAGTGGGGCTGTTCTATCATGGTTCGGGTGTATCCCAATACGGCCAATCTTATAACTTTTAGTTATAACTACTTCAAATATGTTAATCGTATCCTATGTACGACGGCTTCGCGGGCCCACTTGATAACCCAATAAAGTAATCGCATTCTGTGTAACCCCGATTCCCGGATCCATTCTGTAACCCAATAGGATAATCGTATTTGATGTAGTCCCGCTTCGCGAGTCAATTCTGTAAGGCGATAGGGTCATTGCATCTAATGTAGCATTTCAGAACAGAAACGTGGCGAACAATTTACAAAGTTTTTTTCGAATGCCTAAATTTTCGTTGAAAACATGTGTCAAGCAGATATCTGTTAATTAAGAGGGGTTTTCCATCGAATTTTTTTGTGGAGAAAGGTGAATGAGGACGAGGTGCAATAAGGATAACAGCAAATGGGGATAAAGGAGACTTTTACGCGAAAATTGTGTCAAGAAATCAGCCATCACCACGTAAACTCGCTGCTGATGGCAGACTTCCATTGGCAGTTCTGACATCATGGCTGCCATGACATACCAAAAGACATAAATATATACCTGGTATGAGCATTATCAAGTTTATATACAGTTATGAGGTTAATGCATATCGTACTCAAGTTCAACAAATTAACTTTTTAGATGGAAAAGTGCCAGCATTTTGAACTTTCATTGAACTACAGGCTAAGACAGGTTAGTATGTCTTCGGAAACCACATGGGGCCACCACCGGTCATTGCCCTTGTTTGACGAAGCAAACCACTAAAAGACGTTTCGAATTTTTTGGCTCTGGATGGCGCAAATGGTTAGACTTCAATATTTTTGAAGGGTAGTATTTTTCACAAATGTGCCTAAACGGGGTTATTTGGTCACTGTTTCTTAGTAGTTTTCAAGAGTGACATGACGCGCAACGACGCAAAAGCTATTTTCACCCGATTAGTCTTCACTGAATTATTATGTTCTTATAATTATTTGATTGCGTCGGACTTATAGTATAATATGTATGTAAATATTTAACATGCAGAGTACGCAACGTTCATTATTTATGATCTACAAATGTGCGTTCTCTTAATTGGTTATTGTTAAACATCCAACGAACTATAAACTATAGTCTATAATATAATCTAACGTTATTTTATACAATTTTTATGCTACATTTGACCAACAGTGGGTCTCACATTAAGGGACGGTTTTCGATACTTGACCTAAGTCCGGGAGTAGTTGAACTCGTCTATCATTTTTTTACATTTTGAAACATAAAGCATACGTTTTTTATACTTTTGAATAGAATTTTTTTGAATTTTTTCAAGGTTGAAAACGATAGATGAGTTCCTCACGCCCCCTAAATCCACATGTGTCCCTTAATTTGAATTTTTGGTAAAACTATTACTTAATTTGAAATTTGTCCCTTGATTTGGTTTCCTTAAGGACGGGTCCGTCGTGTTGTTTACAAACTTAACGTTTGGAAAAAGGGCTTCTTTAGCACTTTATACTGAAGCATTTGATTGTTTTCCCGCTAAATCAATAAAACACAGCTTCCAGCATCTAATGGGATTATTTATGGGGGACACACTCCTCAGTGCCGATCCCGTAATTGGACTTGAACTTGCCAAAAAATCAAACTTGACGCTTGAATTGTGCCAACCCAAGAAGTGCTATGAATTTTCTGTTTTTGGTGAAATGTTTGGAATAACTAACTAGGAATTTTCAAATTGACGATTTTTTTCTGTTCTAGCGTATAATTGGAATTATTTTGTAATTTTCTTGGTATCAACGCTGTCTCTTATGAGTTAATGTTTACCTTCTATAAAACTGACGAATTATCAAAAACCGGCGATTTTTTTTTCGCCGAAGAATTAGCCGTTTCATCGTTGCGGATCGTTGATCTTATCAGTCATTTAAAAAGCCTTATTCGCACAGCCACAACTTTTGGAAGTTAAAGTTGATTAAAAATCGAGAAAAAAAATGAAACTTTCTCCCGCACTTGTTGCGTCTGTGTATGGTTGGGGCGACAACGGATCCTGGAATTCCGATTGGTTGAATAGGTTCCAGTGTACTAATACAGACCAGGGATGTAAATTGAGAAATCACAAGCTGGTAGTATCTAGAATTGTCATGAAGTGGAACTCAAAAATTTTTGTAGTAAATTCCGACTTGCGAATTCGGTATACAGTCCTTAACCATTTATCGGACGCTTACTCGTTTATCGGACGCTTTTTTGGAATGGGGTCATTCTAATAAAAAAATGACCTTTTTTGTGACGATGCTCATTTGTCGGACGCTATTTTCGAGAACCGAACACGTCCGATAAATGGTTAAGGACTGTAATATCCGAATTCGGTATTTCTCGGAATTCGGTAATTTACCGGAATTGGGGATTTCGTCAGTTTCATCACGCGTAATTTGTACAGGAAAAACCGCCAAATATAATCTGGAAGTTCAAGATTTTGAATTAGTGACGGGTTTATACCAACTCGGCTACCGTGTAAGTTTCATGAAAATCGGCATGGTTTTTCTAGAATAGACCAATCTTCATTTCATAATTCCCTTCGCTTAGAAAGTGGGGAGAAAATGAAAATGAAAACTTGTCCATTCTAGAAATTAGGAGCCCATTTTCATGAAACTTACACGGTTGGGCCAAATCAGAAAATTATTTTTTTCGGAATTCAACTCGAGGCGTGATTTTGGCATGATTTGGATTGAACTTATTTGTCGTTTTGTAATTAGCGTCATTTTATGACTTTGTGACGATTTTTGTACATCCCAGATTCAGACGTATGGCAACAATCTTCAACATGTAATGGAGGAGCTAATTGCCAGACTAACTTCGACTGTAGCGTGGAAGTAACAGAGACAAGTACTGAATTTACGGTTAGATCAAATGGTATCCCTGATCACAATGCCTGTAGAGAAATCACAGGCAAGCTCTAAAACAACAAATCATATACACAGGGTGCGCCTTTAACCGGTCACTTTTCGGCACCAAACGGTGCGCTACGTAGGGTTATTTACGGATCAGTTTTCTAGAAAAAATTATTTCGAGCTTGTTTCTAGAACAAAATTACCGATATACCTTTCCAAAGTCACCAAAGAAACGTAGTGGAGATCAAAATACATTCAGTGCGACAAATATGGGTGCAATTGGGGTGGCTATCAATGGAGTGCCAATTTATAACCCTTATGATTCGGACTGCTGCGACGCCGGTCTCTTTGAATTTACCACTCTTGATTTATGTTATGCTCATCCTGCTCGTCGTGGAAACTATCATTATCACGTTCAAAGTGAATGTCTTGCACCTTGCACTGGTGACTCACAGGCTGGGTGACATACATAAGTGCTAATATAGTTTCAAACAGTACCGGAGTTACCTCTAGGGTTATCTCTAGAGTCATCTCTATAGGTTGACTCTAGCGGTTACTTCTAGGGAGTTCCTAGTAGACTACAGTAAATGTGCACACAACGGGACGGTTTTGGGGAAGTGGTAATGTCGCGTTGTGTGCACATCTACTGTAGTGGTACCAGCTGTCCAAACATAATTTAAATTAATTTGCCGTTTTAACCTCGAACTTAAACAAAAAAAAAAATAACTCTTACCGTTTTTGGGGTGTATATCCCAATTTTGAAATCTAATTTGGTACTGCGGCACTGTAACCGTAAATTAGTTAAATCAACCGGTTTTAAGTCGGTATTAATTGAAATTATCAGTTTGACTAGGTTAAAGGTTAGGCGAGGCCAGAGATTCTGAATATGTAATAAACTTGTCAAAAAGGCCGACAATTGTCCGGTAATTTTCGGTTTTTGATCAAAAACACTCAAACTTGCCGGTTTTACCTCGTTATAGGGTAATGCTCAAAATTAACTTATGATGAATCAACTTGCCGTGGTTCGACGTGTTTTATAGATTTGTCATGAACTTTTTTTATTTGTCAAAAATCGCAATTTTCTCATTTCTAGAAAATCCATCAGTGATGAAAAATAATGCGTTTCATCTTTTTCAGCTTTTTGGAGTAGCTCTCGATGGATTTCCGATAATGGGTCCGGGAATTAATCCAGCAACCGGAACGCCGTGGTGTCAGCGAGATATGGATGTTTGTGGCGGACGAGAAGATGAAGACGGAAACTATGCTTATTATATCACCGTTGATTTTCCCTATCATCTACAGTGTTATGCCGGAGAAACTGGACATATTCAAGGGTCATCTTCAGGACAGTGTGGACTCTATAGTGCAAATTGCAGTATGTATTAAATAATGATTAGATTTATAACTAATTAAATATTAATCGCCAAATAACGAAAACGGTTACTACAAGGCATCATAGAAGAGTATGTGAAGCTTCATGAAAGAACTTAGGGATAGAAAGTATATCATATACTTAATAATCGTGTTTATTGGTTAATATTCTTAAAATATCAAAACGAAAAAAAATTGATGAGCAGACTTTTTATTTGATGAATTCAGACTGGGACGGAAACGGAGGCGACGGCAAAAAGAAAAATAAGGGGAAGAAGAAAAAGCGCGGCCAACGCGATTTATCAGATCCGACTGCAGAGTGGTTTCGCCANGCTCATTCACTATATGAAGATCGGGGTGAACATGGATCATATTTTGAAGCAAAGTTTGGAAACTTTTTCAACCAACGAAAGCGTCGTGGTGCTGCTGATTTGGAAGCTGGTACGGAGTTATATACTAGTATTTATAGGGGGTCAACGGCTAGTTTCCGTTCACGTAGGCTGTTCACGGTGCGAAGTCTAGACTGATAACTTTTGACTGTTTCTTCACAAATTTGGGGATCTCAGGTAAAAAGCTTTTCGAGGATCGAAGAGCGATCTCCAACGATTACTCATCACTTTTTTGTTCACCGTTGTCGCCATTGGGTGGCCTTTCTTTTTTATGTCAATTTTGAGCACCATTATGATGGAAAATCCTATTTATTTNATCTAAACTACGGCTCGTACTATAAACTGGCACATGAATAACGATACGAAATTCGAAAAAAGTCTTCCTTTCGGAAACCAAAATAAACAAATCTTTATTTCAGCGGTTGACGCGCACTTGAAAGATGACACACTTAACCCACAGCCCTGGGCTGGTCTGGAGGTAGATGACTATATGCGACATCTGTCGACGGACTGCGACCCTTGTATTGGAAAACGCTCGTTAATGGATAACTGTTCAGATGTGGGTTGTAAAAAACTGAATGAATCGTCATAAAAAAGTAACGATTAACTGCTCATCGTATACACAGGATACGCCGCTAACCGGCCAAAAACCAAAATATGATTTCTATTATCTATAATTCTACAAATTTTTTGTGTAGCTTTACATGTAATTTTTTCAACCCACGCGTAGCCTTGCGTACAGACACTTGCACTGGCCAAACGTGCACATTATGCGAAGCAAAGCGACCAGATGCCGGTTGTGTTAATGATTGTGATTTTGAATGGCCTGGTTCAACAAATTCACCTCCGGTAACAGAGACTACAAGTACTGGTAAGTAGCAATATCGGAACTCCGTTACCACGAATTATGAATGTTGATTAGTCAGTATATATAATGAAGTATAATAACGCGCTACTCGGTCTTTCCTTTTCAAGCCTTTTAGAATTTGAAAAGTTTGAGAAAGCAAGGAGCACATTTTTCACCCCATACGGTAATGAAATTTGAAGCAGCTAAAAATGTTTTGGGAGATAAGCTTATAAAACGGGTTAGTACAAATTTGTACGAAAGCTCCTTACGGGTTAGTATCTAGTCGGGTGTCCGATTTGGGAACCTTCGATTTTATCGATAATATGTTATGAATTGCCAGTACCAAATGATTGACTTTGGGACTCGAGGGTTAACATAGAAATCATTTTGAAATCACTTCGACCGTATTACTACCCCGTACATACCCCCGGTCGTCATGAATCTATCGCAGGGTTAAGAGTTTATACCGAAATTCTAATCGTACAAGCATAATAATATCGTGTTATATATTTTTGCGAACGTTTCGTTACATCTTCGATTACATCTCCGCGGAATTTAAAGGAAAGAGAAATTGAGAGAAAACGCTCTATTTCAAAATGAAGCTTTTCTGGGCTGCCGTTGGTGTTCATGCCCTGACTGATGAAGAGATTAACCACTTCGCCTGTAGAGGTAAGCCATATAAACACTCATGTGCTCTTATATTTCACTTTTTCCCCTGGCCATGTGGGGGCGGTATGTGAGCGGCACTTTGGTGCCCAAGTACTATAACGTAACGGTGCGTGAAACGATTTTCTATTAAACAAAACTATGTTAAATTCAATGATATGGATGGACCAAGATAGTGTTTTTTGATATGTCCTTTGTGTAAACAAAAGGTATATACGGTCCTTAAGGAAAATTAACCAGGAATCTATGTAAAATTTCGCGAACGTACCATATAACTTCTAAATTAGAGTTAATAATTAATATCATTTTTACCAATTTTTTAATGTGAAACATTAGAGCACTGCTTTTTATTGATTAAGATTTGTTACAGGCCTTGTACCGATATCTGGACAATTTACCATGAGTCATAGGACCTTCAAATTTTCAAGATATGAGAAAACGTCCTCCATTAGGGGCAGCAATAGGGCACCAATTCCACGCGTCGTCATGCTAAATTGGGCCATAATTTGACAAGATATTTTTTTTGGCAATATATGGGCGCAAGGACAGTATTTGTGCTTTTCACTGTTAACAAAAAGTTTAAGAAAATGTGAACCACCAGTACCATAAAACCCAGGTGACCGGAAGCACAACCAAAACTGTACGAGCAAGTGCCAGCAATAACTATGATGGCTGTCTGACGGCAGGTACGTGCTACCGTACGAGTTACGACTGCTCGGTAGCTATAACCACCAAAAGTGGCGGAATTCTCCAGTTGCGAACGAATGCAATTCCGGATCACAACGCTTGGGCACAAAGCTCAAATACAATTACAGAGCAAGATATTCGCATTCGATTTCCGGAAACGCCTCGGCTTCTGTCAATGTCCGAGTCGTTGAGCCAACAGGCAATCGTGGACGGGTTAAATGGGTTTGCGACTAATGGCGTCGGATTTCAAAACCCATTTAACTCTCAGTCCTGTTGCGATGACACATTTGCACGCTCGGAAAAGCTTGTGATAAAATTCGTATAATGACTACTCCGGGTGTAGGTGAAAAAGTGGAGAGTTAATGAGGAAAAAACCTACCCGATAACAGCACGAGCGGGCAAACCCGCCCGATAACCGCCCACCCGGTGTCTTTTACTACTTCAGAAAGATTTCCCAACTATTCGCCTACATACTACCCAGTTATTGATATTCTGCAATGAGCCTAAATTTGCCAATTTTTGACAATTTTCTTTCTACCAATTTGACCAGTGCCTAGAGCAAAGCCTTTTTATCACGGTAGATAGATGGATTTTTGTAATGGCGATTCTGTTGACAGTACATACGGGTATGCTTTTTGGGGTCATGATACAAGCAGCAATAATGATTTCGGAATGTGTCGAATGAGTTGCAATTCGGACCAAGTTTCTGGTATTATCGGCGTTGCTCGAGATGGTTTTCCAATTTACGGCCCGATGCAATATTATTCCCGATCATCTGGAAAAATTTACATGAATCGCTGCAATGATTGTCAGTTAGGCTGTCTTAACTGAATTTAATAGGGCCCTTCAGAAAGATACTCAGATTTATGATCAAAAATAGTAATTGATAAATATCATTTTGGACAGTCTACTATAAGTTGATTCAAATAAATGGAGATCATACCGATGATTGCGGAGGAATCGAAGTAGGTGATGGGCGAGCAAATGAAGGCACTAATTATCGTTATATTGCTACTGCAGCATTTCCCTACTATTTGCTTTGGGGTTTGAATCTTACAGACAATTGTGACAATTTCTACAATCGTACAGTAATGTTTTCGCCATTTTCGCCAGATTTTTGCCAGATTTTCGCCATCTTCGCCAAATTGTCGCCATCTTCGACAGATTTTCGCCATTTTCAGGTTTTCTTGCCGTTGTCAGATTTCTTTATTTTTTGAAGTCACCTTAACTCTCAGGGGGAAGGAGTTTTTGGGAACCCGTAGGGGGAAAGTGCGTGTAAATAAACACGTAGTTGAAAATCATAATAAACCATCTCTAGAATTACCTGAAAAGCTGTACAGAAGCATAACAAATCATTTGCAATGCATACATGTATAAACAAAAAAGTGTTCTCTCATATCTAATCGCCAGAGTCTATGAAATTAATTTGAAGCTCTTCATCATGTCAAAATGCTCTCATTTAAGTCTTATTTATGTTTTTCGTCATTATTATAATTTGGCTAAATTTATAGCCAGTTTTGTATCAGAAATTGAACATATTAGATATAATATAAACAATTTGTGACTTTATTTACTGTGATATCACTGTGTGAGAGGATAAAGTGTCTTCTCAGCGAGTTCACACGGCGCGGCAGCGTTATCACATATTTCATGACATCACATATTAGAACTGCAAAAACGGGAGAATAATAAAATCATTCGGAGCATATAGCTGAGGCAAACCAGTTGTATTTATATATATTTTTTTTTATCCGGCACAGCCCGGGAAGTTATATATATAGCGGCCACGGAGGCCATACCAATTCCACAGTGGTGACTGAAGTGGGATTCGAACCCACGCCCCCGAAGAGATTGGGCCAATTACACAACTGGCTCATTGTCTTAGTCTAATCAACGCTGTTATCATTTTTCAATAATAACTGCTTTGCGCCGCTTCACTCAAATTGAA
>SCLG01000139.1:127143-166538 GCA_004367875.1 Oikopleura albicans
ACTGGCTCATTGTCTTAGTCTAATCAACGCTGTTATCATTTTTCAATAATAACTGCTTTGCGCCGCTTCACTCAAATTGAAGGTGATTTTTATCAAGAATCGAATATAGTACTTATAATCACAATCTTTCTATATAACCTACAAGACTCTGGAGATTTATTTATTGTTGGAATTACTTTTTTATTGTGTCAAGTGATGCTATATACCCCTCTGAACAGTTTTTGGACCTATTTGGGAAGTGAAAAAAATGTCAAAAAAATTTTTTTTTTCGAATCTTCCTATATGACACACACGACTTTGGAGATTTTTTGCAGGGAACCCTAAAGCTATATTTTGGATAAAGAAGTCAGAAAAATAATCTAAATAAACTTTTGGGACAACTTTTGACACCAAAAAACGACTTTTTGAAAATTTTCAGAAAAAAACTAAAATCAAGGTTACCATGGTGTTCAGTGATGTTGGAAACTCCCCTTAGCCAAGTTTCAGCGAAATCTAAGAAACCGGAAATTTTGACCGGTTTATATTCAACCTTCCGGTTGGCAAAAATTATCGGCGATACCGTCAATCGAATTATCTCGAAAAGTTGAGGGGGGTTAGCAATACCCCTTTTGCCCTACGGGGCCTCCATATGCCTTAAAATGACGAAAAAAGCACTTTGCGTGTCTATTTACACGCACTTCCCCCTGGGAGTTTATCAGACTGTGATATTTCTTATACTTTTTTTACAAGCATCAGTTTAAACCCCAATACTTGCAATGTTATCGTGGTGACTTGAGTAACACTGAAGAGTATATATCGGGCAGCTGGCGGCCATTTCGATTGTCAAACTATGAATCGTGCGACGTAAACGACTTCGGCCCCGACGAATCCTGTTTTATTCTTTCCCAGTCGTATGCCGAGGGTAACCTGTGTGCCCTTGGAAATTGTAACATTAAAAATACCGAATTGTCCGACGTCTATTTTACATGTGCGAACAATGTCGAACAACCGGACTTTGAAACATGTGGTGGACCACCGGGAACAACCAATCCGTTTACAACAACAAAACGACCAAAAACGAAAAATCCAAAGACAACAAGTATTGAAATAGATATATAGTTTGATCCGCGTGCCGCAATTTACGTCATTTCAGACAAAAGTTATATCAAAAAGTATAACTTGTATGATTTGAAAACTAAAAATTAAATGTATCTAGTTCATGCTTTAAACCAGAGGTCGGCAGATTTCGTACCTTTGTCCGCGGACAAGGGTAAACACGGGTAACTTTCAATGGTAGGGTAGGGAAGGGTACACTTTATTTTTTAGTCGGTAACCCGCGATTTTATCCGTTATCCGCGGATAATTACCCTTACTGGGGTACTTACCCTTATTCGGGTATAGAAGGGTACAATTTATTTTTGCTCGGGTAAACTCGGGTACAAATTTTTCCGTACCCTTTTTTTCCGTGAAGGGTAGAGTACAAAAAAATCAATTCCTGAAAACCTTTGCTTGAAACTAACACTTATTCAGAGAATCCGGGAACCGATGGTACAGACGGAACAATGCAGACAACGACGGCGCGAACAAAACGCCCAAAAACCACGAGAGATCCGAATACCGACGGTACAGACGGTACTATGCAAACGACGACGGCGCGCACTAAACGACCAAAAACAACCAGAGATCCAAACACAGACGGTACAGACGTAGGCTTCCAAAACAGTATTGAATACAAAGTCATTATTTGCAGTAGTTTTCGAAAAAGCATTTTTGTGTTACCAGTTTTTGGTCATTGGAATTTTGGAGAGCCTATACAGATGCTACAACAACCGCCAGAACAAAACGGCCAAAAACAACACGACCTCCCAAGATGGGCTCTTTACGGTCATAATAGGTCATGACTCATGACTCATGAGTCATGACTTAATGACTCATAAGCGAGGGAACCCGTTTTCGCGTTTTGGGGCATATCTTATGGGATGAAATCAAGCTAAATCATGTTTTTTACCGATTTTCACGGAATCTTATTTTTCATGGATTTTTAGTTTTTTAGATTTTTAGATTTTTAGTTTTCCGTAAAATCGAGTTATTTATGGAATTTTCCATTTTGTCTTACCTTATAGAGCTTGCAGGAAGGACACAACAACAGCAAATCCATTAACAACCAAAACCATGGCAACAACAACTGTTGCAACGACTACAACAGTCGCGACGACTACAAGAAATCCAGAAGATTGCCAAACAATCCCGGTCAATTGGCGCGGATCAAAGTTTTCGAAAACAAAAAATCAATACCAAAGCGTGTTTAGTTATTGGTTCACAAATTTTTTGTATAAAATATCTTGACATGCCATTTTGCATTAAAAATATGTTAGTCACCCTAGAAAAGTATGTTCAAAGGGGTCTCATATTAAGAGACGGTTTGTTGTTAAAGACCAAAGTCCATTGTTGTCCCTTTACTTTGTCCGTCAATTTGATTTTTTGAGTATTTTTCGGAAAATGCGTTTCTTAATTTGAATTTCCGGCGTTTCTTTCGAAAAAATGCGTCCCTTACTTTGAATTTTCTGAGTATTTTTCGAATAAAAAGCGTGTCCCTTAATTTGTTTTTTTTTCTGGTAAAACTTACCCTTCGAACTAATAGTTTGAATTCTGTCCCCTCATTTGCTGTCCCCTCACTATGAGAATCCCTGTAGAATCTTCTCAAGGAACTGTTTTTTTGGTCCAGTTAAAAGCGTATACCGCACTTTTCATACTTTCACAAAAAACAACGGTCCCGTAGTTGGCATTTTCGGAAATTAACAGTCATATAATTTTTAATTATCAATACGAACTCCCTCCGAAACCAATTGTGAACCAATATGTTAGCATGCAAGCTCTCGTTAGCGTTTTGAAGAAAAATCAAGAAGAAGATCCCAAACCGAATTTGAACATTCGAAAAGATCCATACATTGGGTACTTGATTTGGTCACGAAAAAACTGTGGCCCGGATTTTATGGATTCCTTGGACGACGGTCGCGTTCAACTCGAATTTCTCGATTATGGAATATTTTACGATAATGTCGACAATTTCTTTTACAAACGTGATGATGAGAAGTTTACATCATTGACCTATCAGTTGAGGTTCAAAATATAAATCCATAAGGACCAATCAACGACCCTTATTAAGCACACCTAGGATTAGGCAAGCTTAGTGTTGTAATTCCAAGTAATTATGATTTTTGCGTTATGTTTTATTTCATCAATTTAAAGATTAAACGTTTTTCTTATACACAGGGTGCGCCGTTATGTTTCGCGCCGTTATGTTTCACTTTTTCCCGAGCGTGCTGTTATGTTTCACTTTTTTTAGAAAATATTTTCCCCTAATACATATCTTTATATGTTAAGCCCTACGCCGTTATGTTTCACTTTTTCCCGATCGGGCCATTATGTTTCACTATTTTTCGAATGTTTTTGTGAAACATAACGGCGCATCCTGTGTATTAAGTTTTTGTTTAAATTAGTGTTGGCGTTAAATTTACTGTTTGTTTTTTTGTAATTTTCAAACTTTTGTAATTTTCAAATTTGTGTAATTGTCAATCTTTTGGAATTTTTGTTATACACCAGGTGCGCCGTTATGTTACAAAACCAAATCAAAAAAAGTGTAACATAACGGAAAATTGTAACATAACGGCGGAGTGCATAGGCAATTACGCTGGAAAACGCCGAAAAATTATAAATTGTAACATAACACAAAATAGTGATTACGTAACTCGAAAATATTGCGCAATACGTGTTTTTTGTATAAATTTTAACATAACGGCGCACCTGGTGTATATTAAGAATTTCTTTTGAACCGTATTAGTTTTTTGTTAGCGGTGGAGGACTACATTTGCCGACAACTGAAGATAAAGGAAATAAAAAGCGAGACCAGTTTGTCCTTAACTACCGGGGTCTAGACAAGGTCGAATGGAAAAACAAAAAACCGGTGGATTGTATCGAGAGTGTTATGATTGGGGTACAACCCTGGAATGGCGAGGACAAAGTTGATAATACTTTTTGCGTGGGTTGGCAGAAAAACGTTGGATTTCGTTAAACTGCAAACAAAGTTCACTTTTAATAGCTGAATAAACATAGTAAAGGTTGAAATTTGGTCACTTCAATAGTTATACCATTTGCGGAGTTTTTACATTGTTCAAAATATGTGTAAACTAACCCTTACTTGGCGTAACTAACCGTCTATTGTCAAATTGAATCGAAAACAGGGAATTCTACTCTAATAACTAACAAGGATATTTTAATACCCTTGTACTGTTTTGGTTTACTACCGGTTGAATTTCATGAAAATCGGGCGAGGGCTTCTAGTATAGCGTGTCAGTATATTAAAGATGATATAAAGACAAAATTTCCTCTTTTTATTTGGAACTAGGGTGCCCCTCCTTTCTCCCATCCCCCCTAATATATGCCGGATTGATAAAGAAGGGAGAAAATAGGGCACCCCATGGGGCCCCAGTTTAATAAAAAGGGGCAAATTAGTCTTTATATCATCTTAAAATATGCCGACACGGTATACTTAAAACGCTCGGCCGATTTTCATGAAACTCAACCGGTAAGAAGGTCACACGACTTTAAAAATCTATAAAATTTAACGTTTTTTTTTTTGCTATTTCAATCAAATGTGATTTTATGAATATTCATTATTTTTTATGTTATTTTTAAGTTAACAATTTTTGTTATATTAAACGTTCATTCGTCTTCTTTAATTTATTTTTTTGAAAATTCTAGCACTTATTTACGCAGCATGTGTCTTCTGCTTATCATTATGACAGAACTTCATTTCAATAAGCAAGTTTTTTTTTACTTATTTATGCAAACCATGTTTATTCACAGATATTCACACGTTTCAGCTAAGAAAAAAAAAAGAAAACAAAAAATTGGATATTTTGCAAATTGAGAAAATAGAATGTCGTGTATTGAAAAGTATGCCACACAGTGGTTCATACTAGCAATTGTTGGTGCTCGTGTCGCAATGGGAATATTTTTTTCGATTACGGGGCCAACTTTGCCTACATTGGCGGAAAATATTCATGCAAGGTGGGCAAATTACTATTTTTTTATTCAAATGCTTGCTAGGGTGGTGCAGGGTGGTGCTAGGGTGGTAGCTCGACAGGCCTGCTCAATATTATTTTTCAGCTTGACAGGCCAATTCAGCACAACTCATTTCAATTTTTCAGCTCGACAGGCCAGTTCAGCACAGCTCATTTTCTGTTTTGGAGCAGCTCGCCAGTTTAGCTGCCCAGCTGGCTGCCGAGCCCTGGACACCGAGTCCTGCTACAAATTTAAAACGGAAAATTTTGAAAGGGATTTTTGGGCAAAAAAATGCCAGAAATGTCAAATAAGTATCAAATAATATGGAAACACTTGGGCTATACAATTTTACTTTAGCTAAAAGGCTTCACTTAGGCCTAAGGTTGTTCGTTAACAATCGTCGCGACGATCGACGCGTCGTCGGCTTCAGCTCAAAAGAAGTTTTAGGCTCAAGATTTATTTCTTTTTTTTATTTTCAATTAGCATATCAACAACCTCGTGGGTTTTTGCTGGCCGCTCGGTGGGATTTTATGTTGGTGCATTTTTACCCTATTTTTGCTATCGTTATTTGGACCCAATGATGACTTTGACAATTTCTGTGTTGGCTCTGGGTGGATTACTGATACCAGTTCCAATGGTAACTGACATATGGTCGTTAACTGGTCAGTAGGTTAAATTTTGAGAAATTACATTAGCAGATAATCCATCGCATCTATAGTATAGATGGATAAAAAAGGGGCATTAATAGGGGCGAAAAGAACCGAACCGGATACAGGGACCATTTATGGCATTTTCAGAGCAAAACGGGCAAGTTTCATCTCTTCCATACAATATCTTAGATTGTATATTTCATTTTAGAATTTAAACGAAGTTTTGAGTTATAACGGTACTTGTTTTCATCAAATTTTAACTTTCAAGTTCACAATTTTTGAACCTACTACACTGCTTAAGGGGTTATCCGGCCCCCCCTTATCCGGCCACTTTGCCCGCTCGTGCGCTTATCCGGCCATTTTTTTCGCCAAAAGTTTTTCGCCAATCCCGCCCACGCACTGAGGGTTTATCCGGCCGGGTGAGGGTTTATCCGGCCACTTGTGCTTTTAGTTTTTTCTGGCAAGCGGGTTTATCCGGCCATTTTCCTACTTGTGTTTTTCGCTGAGCTGGACAAATAGGTCTTTCTCTTGCTGAAAATTATCAACCACTCTCNGTTAGCAAGTTGGAAATCTCTTCCCGTGGGCCTGCGGCCCACGGGAAGAGCTTATTCTTTTCGACCTAGCTACACCATCTGCGCAGTTATGTTGTTGACGTACTTTCAAAAAACGACAACATGACTGCGCAGGTTGTAAGCGTAAAATAAAATTTGCGCGAAAAATTGCGCAATAACTGCGTAGGCGTAGTCATTCAGTCATTTTTAAGAAACAAACTTATTTTGTGAAAAAATAAAATAAACCAAATGGCTGAAGTGAGCTCTAGAATTTTTTGCATATCCAAAAAAATTGACGTTCAAAAATTTTAGAGCTCGCCACAGAGATTTTGGGAATTTATTTTGTTTCATATTTTTTCACTATCTTTTCAAGTTCTATAATTTGACAAAATTAGTTTTTAATTAAATGGGCCCAAAATAATTGAAGAACCGCTTTGGCGAAAAAGCTCTTAATAGGAACCATAAGAACTGAAGCATTTATGGCATTTTCAGAGCCATGTTTAATCTTTTCCATACAATATTCTAGATTTTATATCATGAAATGAAGATACTATCTTCTAGAATTCAAACGAACTTTTGAGTTATAACGGTACTTGTTTTCGTCAAATTTAACCTTTTCTTCACTTTCAACTTCTCAATTTTTGAACCTACTATTTAGTTTAAACTAATTGAACAAGACAGTAATTATGTATTAAAGTATTACAAATACAGTTAAACCTAGCGTGACCTACCATTACAACCGCACGACAACTGTAATACACGCGAAATGGCCGAAAACTAAACCTTTCGATATTAGCGACCAAATTATTTGAACCCCACCCATTCCCTGGACTTCAAGATAATCTGTTTTGTGTTATTACACGTAAATTTTAATACCACGTTATTGAGATCAATAGGTCAAAACGAGTGGGCGACATTAGTGGTCGCGAAATAAGTTGTATTTTGGGAAGTTTCGCGACCACATGGTTTCCTCACGAATTTTTGTTCAAAATTTGGTCGCGAAATGACGTTTTAGGTGAGGTTTCGCGATGACTATTTTTGGTGGAAAAAATGGTCGCGAAACCAAATTATGAACAACTATTCGCGACCATTCTTCGCGACCATTTTTGGTACTCTTAACGTAATTATGAAGTCATGCTCACAAGAAGGTGCATTACACTGCCTGCGCGGTTATCTCGCATTTTATTTAAAAAAAAACTACCAGATATTATCCAAAACGTGTCATAAATGAATTCGATGTCTTGAATTTCGATTTAAACAAACGCGATATGTCTCTAAAATAAATATATTTCTATCTAAGAAAAATCCAGCAAATCGCAGGTGCTATGGATTAGGTGTTATGGATTAAGTTACGAAATAATTCATGAAAAACGTGAAATATGTAACGTTCTTTTTAGTAATTATGTTATTATCTGGACTTTTCTCCGGCTACATAGGAATGGACTGAATCTCATAAAAGATAACTTAACAGATTTCCCACAAAAATAATCCAACTGTTTACTCCGGCAAATTGAAAAACGTATACAGTCGCAGTAATTGATGTAAAAGTTCTGTTCTCTCACAGTACTTGAAAACTTCAGTACAAGAACGTTAATAGAACAAAATAACGCAAAAACATCGTTCTGGGTCATTCAGAACGGTCATTTAGAGGCCAGAAAGGCCCTTAACTGTTGTGCGCCACCCAGAAAAAGAATGCGTCATGCGCCACGGTGGCCAGATATGGCCACCACTTATTCCACCATTACAACAAAACTATTTGGTCGATTTCCGCGGATAAAAAAAATATGAGAGCCTAATTCATCTCCTCCAAAATAAATACAGTCTATGNCGAAATTGAAATCTTGATTCCGTTTTGGGTCAAGAATTTCATATTTTTACCCATCAAAAAATGCAGTGAACGTGAAAAAAAAAATGGATTTTTGTATTCTGACATTTTCACCGGAAAAAAATCTTCTGAGTTTTAGGCAAAAAAAACGGATGACGTTACTACTGATATGAATAGGTCAAAAACGAGAGTTACTATACCCGTAATTATCGGAGTGGGCGACATTTGTGGTCGCGAAATAAGTTGTATTTTGGGAAGTTTCCCGACCACATGATTTCGACACGAATTTTTGTTCAAAAATTGGTCGCGAAATGACGTTTTGAGTGAGGTTTCGCAATCACTATTTTACGTGGAAAAAATGGTCGCGAAACAAAATTTTGAACAACTATTCGCGACCAAATGTGTGGTCGCCAAAGTACTCATAAATGGGTTTCTTCGCGACCATGTTTGGTACCCTTAACCTAATTATGAAGTCATGCTCACAAAAAGGTGCATTACACTGCCTGCGCGGTTATCCCGCATTTTATTAAAAAAAAACTACCAGATAACTTTGCAGAGTGCCACTGACTTTGAGTGCCACAGTTAAATTTCTAACTGTAAGAAAGAAATATATTATCCAGAACGTGTCATAAATGAATTCTATGTCTTGAATTTCGATTTAAACAAACGCGATATATCTCTAAAATAAATATATTTCTATCTAAGAAAAATCCAGCAAATCGCAGGTGCTATGGATTAGGTGTTATGGATTAAGTAACGAAATAATTCATGAAAAACGTGAAATATGTTACGTTCTTTTTAGTAATTATGTTATTATCTGGACTTTTCTCTGGCTACATAGGAATGGACTGAATCTCACAAAAGATAATTTAACATAACAGTCGCAGTAATTGATGTAAAAGTTCTGTTCTCTGACAGTACTTGAAACTTTAGTACAAGAACGCTAATAGAACAAAATAACGCAAACACACCGTTCTAGGTCATTCAGAACGGTCATTTAGAGGCCAGAAAGGCCCTTAAGAACGGTCTTTTATTTTCTTAAAAACGTTAAACATGCGTTCTGGACATTTTCCATCACAAGAAGGCTCTTGAACGCGTTCAACCAGTTAAAAACGCTAGAACGATAAAAAAAAATATATAAATTACTCCCGATTGGTGCCTTGTTGTCAAATACCTTAAAAGTTGAATGTTTCCGCTTATATTTGAAATGGACCGTTCTATTACCATTACACGAAAGTTGGCAAATAGAACGAGCGTTCTGTTCAATTTTGTTGTGTTCTGAAAATGATAACAGAAAATGAGGACACATTTATGGTCGCAATACCTTAGCGTTACAGTATACAGTTTACGGCAACTTGACAGGTCTTAGAAAATGCACATCTGGGATTAACTTTTGGCATTATTCATGAATGTCCATTATGTAACATTTTTTGTAAGTAATTAGGTTACTATCTAGATTTTTCTCCGGAAAGTGGGCCAAATTTGTTTTCGTCAATTCGAATAAACAAAAAAATGGAGGATTAGTTTTATCAAAAGACTGCGGAATACAAGTAATATTATTGCGTGTTTGGGGACCTGAGAAAAGCAAGCCGCTCTTACAAGGGTAACACTTTTGCATATTGATTTGTGTAAAGTTAAAACAATTTTTCATGTTAGATTTCACTGTATGTTTTGTATTGGAACATTTATTGCCCCAATGATTGCGAGCCCGTTTTTGGAGAAAAGCACGGCCCCCGAAGCTCCTTGCCCTAACCAATTAAAAGCAGGGTGTCCAGTAAAAACATCAGTTATCACCTGCCCTCTTAAAATCGAGGCTTTAGTCGTCAGTGTCTTATTTTTTAAAACATATGGTCGATATTTTGGTAGCAAAATTCTTAGCGTTTTACATGAATTCCCGCCGTTTTTTCTTTCACATTCATGAAAAACGCTGAGTACAAGGGATAAAATTTAGACCACTTTCTCAATATAGAGAGAATCGTAATTTTTGGTTGAGAAGCCTGTGGAGGAACCGGAGAATATGTCAAAACACGTGAGTTAGATCATACACCTTGATACAATATTCATCTGTTACGTAATAAGTCCTCCACAGGCTAGCTCTATATTGAGAAAGTAGTCCAAATTTTACCAGGTATCCCTTGTATCCCGTCGATGTTTCTATTTTTATTTTTGTTTTAGTCTATTACAGGCTGCCCACTTTCAAAATTTCAGTTTTAAAAACTTGCGCAAGATTTAAAACTATCTCGATTATTATATTGGCCAATTTGTGACGTCAAACAGAATATTTCCTTTTTTGCTATAACATTAATAAAGGGCAAGGGGCGAAATTTGACGTCACAAATTGGCCAATAAAATAACCGACATAGTTTTAAATGTTGCTCGAGTTTTAAAACAGAAATTTTGAAAGTGGACAGCCTGTATTTTCTCGTTTGCAAAAAGTGAACAGAATAAACAAACGTTATATGTGTGATTAACAAATAAACAATTCCAGAACTTTCACGAACTTTGAGAAGAAAAACGTTCGAGAACCACGACAAAAAACTCAAGTTTGAACATGATCATCGAGTCTTCACTGTTAAACTTTTGCACTCTTGAATAATGTATAATTGAAAGATAAACCAACGCAACTTTTAGGAAGGACCTCTGTACACCACGGTTCACAAATGACAGTTTGTAGCCAAAATACTTAAATGGATTATTTCGGGTCACTTTTAGTGCCGAATAAATACGTGAAAGATAATGTAGTGAACAAAAAAATATCTACCTGAAACATGAGGAAATTCGGCAAGAAAATTTTTTCGTTAAAATACACCAGGTGCGCCGTTATGTTTCAAAACCAAATAGAAAAAAGTGTAACATAACGGAAAATTGTAACATAACGGCGCAGTGCGTAGGCGATTTCTCTGGAAAACGCCAAAAAAATTAAAAATTGTAATATAACGGGACGAGCGGCGAAAATATTGCGCAATACGTGTTTTTTTTGTGACATAACGGAAAATAGTGATTACGTAACTCCAAAATATTGCGAAATACGCGTTTTTTGTACAAATTTTAACATAACGCCGTAGTGCGTAGGCAAAAACGCCAGAAAATTTTTTGCTTAAATATTGTAACATAACGGGACGAACGGGAAAAATTGTAAAATAACGGGGTGAAACATAACGGCGCACCTGGTTATCGAATTGGTTTGTAACAACCTGGACACCCTAGTATCAAAGATTTGAGCAACATATCTACTCTAGCGGAGGCCCGGGCAACCTTTGAGTTAACTAGTCAATAATTTTCGAAGGAAATAAAAATAATTAAAATAACAAAAAAGGTTCGCTAAACGAAAAAGGAAGTATTTGACGTACCGGGAGGGAGCTTATTTTATGCGTTTCTTATTTTATCCGTTATCACGTTGGCATTCGGGTTACTTTGGATTGGACTAACGATTGTTCGAATACTACTCAAAGTACAGATTGATCACGAAGAAAGTATAGGCAAGACCAGCTTTTGAGATTTTTGGTGATCCCAGGTGTTGAAAGTAATGCTCTAGCTAGGGTCAGCTAACGAAAATCGAATAATTTAGTACATCACATCACATACGATAATTTTGGACGGAAAATCCAATAAAACAATAAAAGTTATTGGCTGTTATCGGCTTTTTGTCGGTTTTATGCAGAAATAAAAAGTAGAAAAATATGATTTGTGTCATCATTTCAATTACACCACCTAACCATTTGACTTAACACATTTTTTTCCGAAAAAAGGTGTTAATTCAAATGCAAATTGTTAAGTCAAATGCAAACCGTTAAGCCACATGGGTAGTGCGTAGGTTAAAACCCTGAAAAACTTGAAACTCCAAAAAAATCCAAAAAATTGTTATACACCGCCTGAGGGTTTGTCATGACACTTTCTCCTTCCAAAACCCGCCTGATAAACCCTCAGGCGGCGTGGTAAACCCCAAGTGCGTAGGCGGCAATGCTGAAAAAAAAGACAAAAAAAGGACAAAAAAGTGTTAATTCAACTGCAAACTGTTAAGCCAAATGGTGTTAAGTCAAATGGTTAGGTGGTGTATTTGTATTTTAGTGTGTCGACTCTAGCCCGGCCTGAAGTAGGTTAACCCGTGTTCTCCGCTCCACCACTAGTGCTTGTTCACCGCAGGGATACAAATTTGTATCCCTCGTCTTTACGTGCTTAGTGTGCGTTAACGCGACATATTATGGAAAATGTTAAGGTTTAGTTTGAAAGATCTCACCTTTAGCATACTGAATAAAAATACCGGGGTATGAATTTCGAATTCAAATTCGGAATTTAAAGAACCCGAAGGGCAACGATTTGCGAAAAATGGCGCAAAAATCTTCATCGTCGAAACTTGGTTGGTCCATAGATTAAAAAATAACAAAAAACTCGGAATAACATAGGGCTGGACCGATTTTTTGTCTACTATTAACCTAATAAATAAAAAAAAGAATTAAGTCGTTATGACCTCTAGATCAAAAGTTATTGCGACCCAAAGTAAAATGGTCTTATGTATTTGGCACAAAAATTATACATCTATGTACATATATATATATATATATAGCCTATATAATATAGGGGTCCGCAAACACCGCTTCTAATGCGTTTGGTTATGGTATGTAATAATGAAGTAGACAACTATCTGGTAATTGTTTACGCTTATTTCGGTTATAACATACAAACTTCATTTTTTTTTTTGAAATACAACATCTGATGGTCTATCATTAGTGAAAATACGCAAAAAGTCGTTCTCGTTGTTCCGTGCTTTTCGGGTCCGCATTTTTGATTGGGTGATTGAATCCGCTTGATAACTATTGTAACAGAACGCTATAAGTTAGTGGACATTTCAGAGGGCTACTATGTTTAACAAGTTTTGACCAAAAAGGGGAAAAACGCCCCTATCAATGTTAGATCACGTAAAAATGCGCCAAAACGCGATAAATCGGCTTTCGACTGTAGGTGCGTTGATCGTTCGCAGTCTTTTACTTGGACATCGGATTGGCTATTTTATTTTTTTAATCGAACCGAAATGAGTTAGCGCACATTTGGTCCAGGCATGGTGAAAATCAAATTCTAACCAGAAAGTGGAGAAAAATGACTATTAATTTTTAATCGCCAAAAAAAGGGCCAAAAAAGGGCAAAATCGGGCCGACTCTGACCTCGATTGGATAAATTTTGAAAAAACAATATTTGATAAACTAAAATTCCTAAACCCCTCAAAGCCCGTTAGAATTCCTCAGTCAAGACCAACACAAACTTTCCCACGTAATTTAGAATTGGCAAAGAAGTGAAAAGGCGAGGGATACAAATTTGTATCCCTGCGGAGAACACGGGTTAAAGGGGCGCTCTCTGATTGGCTTGCCTCCGTTTCTCTCTCTTGGCCGCCCATACTTGGGTTTTAGGGTGTCCTCTTTATCCGATTTTTTTTATTTGCAAATGCGGAACATAACTGTGCATCCTGTGTATACGCTGTTCTTTTGTTTGAATAATATTTGAGAGAAAATGCATTTATTCGGAACTATCTTCATTTAGAAAATCGATTATTTCGTTTTTACAAATTTCAAATAGCACCGATTAGTAAAGTACAGCGAATAAGAAAGAAAGGTGTTTTATCTAGTCAGTTTTCGAAAAGCTATTCAAAAGACGAGCGTCCAGAAGAGAACTTTTCTCGAGTTTGGCTCTTTTCGACATTTGTATTTATTCATTTTTTTTGTATGATAACGGCAGAGCTGAATTATGCAACGTATATCTACGATTATGCTCGGTGTCTGCCCGGACTTCGACTCACGCCTTCGGACGGCTCCTTACTCACCGCCGTCTTTTGGGGAAATATGGCAGCTGGACGATTTGCCGGCATATTCATCTCCCGATACATTACATCCGAGCTTTACAGCATAATTGGTAGGCTTTTTTGCATTACATTTGCATAACTATAGTCCATAGATGGGCTTTTGGCTATGTGACATACACAGGGTGCGCAATTGACCGTCCGCCAAAATTTTTAAAAAATGTACCATTAATTGCAAATTTTGAAAACCTTGACGGTTAACTGCTCACACTGTACATCACATCCTGAGGGTCATATATGGAGTGGGGTACTTTCGCAACCATTTGTGGTCGCCAAAAAAGTATTTTGGGTTGTATTTTGGGTGGTTTCGCGATCACTGTTTTAAGGTGGAAAAAATGGTCGCGAAACCTTGTCTAAAACCCCATTTGGTCACGCAAACATATTTTTAACAACTATTGGCGACAAAATCTATGGTTGCGAAAGTACTCATAAACGGGTTTTTTCGCGAACAAAAATGGTCGCGAAAGTACCCTTCACCTCATATACACAAAGGCCCTATAAAATATTTGTATATGGCCCATATAATATGGGCCATATCCTATGTGAAGATTTTTCACGTATCATTCTGAAAAATCTGAATTTTATTTGGCTGGAAATTTGGGGTAACGTTTGTATACGTAGTTCAGGTTCGGCCCAAGATTAGTCTATGCTCATTTCTAAACATTTAAACTTAGTAAACATAGAACAACAAGACGAAAAACAAAGAAATTAAAAAAAAAACTAACTATTTCTACAAAATAAATACATGTGTCAAATGTAGATTTCCATACTCGAATGAAGCAAAAATTAAGATTTGGACTCACTCATTCTATCGTACAAAAATAAGCAAGTTTTTTTTTGGCCGACAATCAATCTAAACTGTGAACCCAGGCAAAATTTGTAACATTTTGTAAAGCACATTTTTAGCTTTGAAATAATACAAAATATGATTGTTTACGAATTTACAGGCGACTGTAATGCAAAACATGTTCATAAAAGTAAACGGTTCAAGGTCGACGGAGCATAATAGTGCGCTATGTTAAACATCGGTTAACAACCACATTCAAACCTTTTCGAACTAACGTCGATTTAAATTACTTCTCAAGAAATTCGAGGACGAAAAATGAGGATTTTTGTCTTATTAGTCTACCAGCCGTTAAAAATATGTTAAAAATTGCAAATAGGCTGTACACTAGATGGCTCGTTATAGAGCTAAAGACGGGTATACAATTAAACATTCGCCCATTATGTCGGCATTGAACCCGGCCTAATTGTTAAAACACATTTTTTGACTCTTAGGGGGAAGGAGTTTTTGGGAACCCGTAGGGAGAAATGCGTGTAAATAAAGACGCACTTAAAAAATTCACATGAATTCGCAATAATTCAAAAAACTGGTAAAGCCAAGTTGTAGAGCTTGTCAAACTACGTCGATCTGACTATTCAGAAATTGATTTGAACCACCAGGGCCCCTTAGTGAGCTGTTTGAAATCTCCAACCTACGCAAAAAACACCGTCAATCGAACTTTTTCGAAAAGTTGAGGGGGGTCACCAATACCCGTTTTGCCCTACGGGGCCTCTATATACCTTAAATCGACGAAAAAACACGCTGCGTGTCTATTTACACGCACTTCTCCCTGGGAGTTAAATTTAAAAAATATGGACAAAAAGTGTCCAAAAGTAACTACTCAGTACGTAGGCGTTCGCGAGGAATGTGTTAGTAAAATTATGTCCGAATAATTTCCATATCTGGCTTTTTGATCAAATAAGGCCTGTTCAAGTGCACATGCATTATCGCGCACACTTTGTGGAGAATTTGAAATATTAAAATTGAAATGTTTGGGTACTCTCAAAAACAAATTTTTAAAAGTTGTCAGTGATTTTATAATTGGTCAATATGACGCAATATCCAATATTTCAATTGTTCAACGAACGACTTTTCTTTGTAAATGCTGATAGCCTATTAGGTTAAAGGTTAGCGAGTCGGCCGAGCAAAACAAAAAATTCCCAAAAGTGACGTCATTGATTATGCTTAGGAACATCGATCGAAGTCCTCTCAATGAGTCTGTGTTTGTACACTCCATTGCTAAAGCGTGAGTTTATTTTCGTTGTGACGGCTATTTATGGCTTTGCAATGTCAGCAAAGTAGGGTGTCCATATGCGACCGTAATTTGGTTAAATTTCTTCATTTCAGTCCAAATTACTGTATACCTTACTCATTTATTGGACGCTCATTTATCGGACCATTGCTCATTTATCGGACGCTTTATCGGCCAAAAATGGGGCCATTCTAGAAAAAAATTGGTCCTTTTGTGACGATGCTCCTTTTTCGGACACTATTTTTGAGAATCGAAAACGTCCGATAAATGAATAAGGACTGTATCAAATGTTCGGAAAAATGGCGTTGAGAAAATCTGAAAGACAAAAGACCAGGAAAATCTGCAAGATAACGGCGTAGTGCGTAAACGTCTGCCAGATTGTATTCGAATGGCGTTTCAATTGTCGCAACTCGGATGCCTACTCACGGATTGTATATGCAAATATTTTATATATCAACAATTCTCCTTCCTCTTGCCAATCCAGCTATTCTCTCATACTTGATGCAGCAAGGTACTTATATGCCCAATAAAACAAATAGAAAAAATATAACATAATTATTCGCCGTTTTTTTGGCGCACTTTAAGTACTTGAGTTTGCTCAATGACCATGCTGTATTCATGGCTAATTCTCAGTAATAATATCCTGCGATTAATTTGTGAGCTCTCAGGCCAATAAAGATGTTTTCCATCGGCATCTGGTTCACGGGTCCTAAAATCGTATTTTCATATTAATGCCAAACACGACTAGTAAGCACATCCAGGAACACAACGCCCGGACATTTGTCCGGCTCCACATTTACTTTTCTCTGGTCGGGTAGAGAAAAAGGGTACTGTGTGTCAAAGCCCAAAATTTGCTATTTTTTTATTCTAGAAATTAATACGTATCGGGGAAGAATCAATTCCAAAGCAAAGAAAAATAATTTTGATAATTTCTAGAAAAAAAAACGGTAAATTTTAAGCTTTGACACACCGTACTTATGTATCAAAAATCTAGAATATATTTCGTACTTTGAAAAAAAACATTACGTCTCCAAATTTCATCTCTATTGTATTACGCACTACAGGGTGAGGTAACATACAGTGCAAAACATACATCTAACCAGTTATCTAAACTACAGTATTTTATTTTGCTAAAAAAGTGTTGAGATAATTCAATAAAGATAATTGGGTAGGGCGCTTGGTTGGATAATTGGAAATCGTGATACGTTTCGGTCGAAAAATTGTTAAGATATCCCAACTTTGTTGAGATAACTGGTTAGGGGTGTAGTTGTTAGATTGGGATATAATTCAAAAGGAAGGAAACTTTTACCTATTACAAGGTGAGGTAATAAAGATGCTAGGCCGTTTTTGGTTCGCGACTGCGCTGAGCGAATATAAGTCACCAAAAAACGGCTTAGCATCAATTTGACCTCACCCTGTACATATTAATTTTAACTTGAGTTCCTCGAAATTACTTGAGAAAAAAACGTCGTGAATATGCGCTGGGTTACCCAGCCTGGGTGTATAGAATTTTGGTATCGCGAGTTTTTGGAGGAAACGTTTTTCCAAAAAAGACCTCTGGGGGCCTCGCAGGCCTCACAAAAATCGGCAAACGACGTGTGTCGACGAACACCATTCGTCGATTTATTCAAACACGGCCCCTCGTTAGGTCTTTCTCGAAAAACTTATTTTGCCGAAAGCCCGCGAGACCGAGAATTTGAAGCTGTGCCGTCGAGCAAAATTTGTAAGTACTTTATTTTCAGATTTGAACAATTTTATCTACTCGAACTTATTTATGAGCACAATGACGCTGGTGACAATTCCAATGATGACGTTTTCGTGGGATTGGATCGCCCGTCACCATTAAGCCACACTTTTCGCTGAATTTGCTTAATCAAAAAAAAAGTGCTGTTTATTTTACGATAAGATGCTGATCGTTTTAGAAATACGGGCGTTATGTAAAGTATACCCGTTAGGGTGGCATACGGTATGNTGTCCATTTTCATCTGATTTGACCCAGATTTCTAAGATCTGATAATAAATTTTGTATCATTTAATATCATAATAGTGCCAAATCCGTTTTCAACCAGAATAAAAATATCATATTTTAAATATGAAAACTCAAATAACACGTTTGGCATACACAAGTTACAGATAGAAAGTGTAGATAGTTCTGACTAGCTTTTATTACTTTAAATAATACTACAGTGGGTGTCGCATTAAGGGACTGTTTCTTTATTTTGTTCAAAGTCATTTTTTATCCCTGGATTCGAAATTTTCTGAATATTTTTTTTCCAATAAAACGCGTCCCCTTAAGCCGAATCTTTTTTGGTAAAAGTTTCACTTAGAGAAAAAAAAAATAAGGGATGCCGACCCCAGAAAATCGAAAAAAATGTTTTGGCCATTGTACTCAGAATCAAAAAAGTAGATTATAAGGGCCAAGGTCAGTTTTGCGCCAAGTTCAACGGGTCACGTGATAAATTAGTCATAAAGCCTCGATATAGGCCAAACAAAACTGACCTTGCCCCCTATAACCTACTTTTTGATTCTGAGTACAATGGCCAAAACAGTTTTTTTTCGATTTTCTTAGGTCGGCATCCCTTATTTTTTCTCTCTTACTTTGAATTTTGTCGCTTAATGTCGGAATCCCTATATACAAAAAAACATACAACGCTGAGGCTACAGTAAGTACGAACTAGACCCATAATGGGGTAAAATATAATAAAATTGTTAGTCTGAAGTGGCTCAAAAATTAAGTTAAATATATTTTTAATACAGACGACTCACCCCCTAAAACATTTAACCGTTTTAAAACACATCTGAAGTCTTTGTGACAATCAACTACCTGATCGGTTAAGCTAGGTTGAAGTGACGTTAATCCCTTAATCCATTTTTATTATTGTTAAATATCCAATTAAAAAAGAGACTTTGTATTTTTCAAAGTTACGCTATGGGAAAACATTTTTTCCGGTTTGGTAACAACATACAGCGTGTTTTCTTGAACCTAAATGTATTTAGCTTGCAGTCCTTACTGTACGTCATTTTCCACGTTCAACGACGACCACATAAACGCAAACTTTGCATAATAAATATTTGGCGTACACAATAGGTTGCTCCAAGGATTTTTCGAGGGTCTACAAATACAAAAAAATTGTACACTCCCCCCCATGATAAAGGCCACTTATGCTTCCTGAAAAAGTGGCCCTTGTTATGGGGTGGCCCTTATTATGAGAAATGGTGGCCCTTATTATGAGAAAGCGGATATTTTTTTTTCAGATAGTATGGTAAGTAGTTCACTCAATTTTTTATGTATTTCTTTATTTTTTTATATTTTTGTATTCCCATGCCTATTCGGGCCCTTATTACGAGAAAAAAACTTTTTCGTCAAAAAAGTGGCCCTTATCAGGAGAAAGTGGCCCTTATTATGAGAAAGCGGGCCAAGGTGGCCCTTATCATGAGGGGGGAGTGTACCAGATGATAGAGCATGATCCAGTGACGCAAAAAAATTTCAGGTAGCCTGCCGGTTGAGGTTCATGAAAATTGGCCGAGCTATTCTAGATTGTTTGTAAGTTTCTGTAGTGGGATAGTGGGCTGAAAAATTAATCGAAGAAATCTACCAATAATCTAGAAACGCTCGGCCGATTTTCATGAAACTCAACCGGTAGTACACAAATTAAGTATTATTCTGGAACATTTTTGTTTTGTCGAACCACCCCGACAGCGCTCGGTTTTCACAAAGTTCAAATACAATGTAATTATTATTTTTTGGTAAATTTCCCCAAATAAGTACGGTATTCGCTGACCAAGACGTTTTCTGGAGAGCTACAGACAAATTCAAATCAAACGAATTGTGTGAAACAAGATTAATTTTACTTGAAGATACACAACAAAAATTACAGTCAACATTCCGTGAACATTCTAATAGGATTTGTCACTATTTAGGACGTGGCAGCAATTTCAATTCCGCGTTGCGAAAGCCCTAGCTTGCCCGGCTGCTGTTGATGATGCATTTTATACGAGCGCTCCTTCTCCCCAACACTTCGAAAGCTCTAAATTCATTACATTGTTTCACAATTTTGCACAATTTTTCACAATTTTACTCAATTTTGCACAATTTTACTCAATTTTGCACAATTTTACTCAATTTTGCACATTTTTACACAATTTTGGTCATAATTTTAGCTTCAGCTTGACTTATTATCATACACGAATGATGATACCATTTGAATTAATACCAACATTTCCAAAAAGTATTTGTGCAAATAAAAAATGTCGAGAATTTAAGGAGGGGTCATACCCAATGGTTAGTGCGATTTCAAGGAATTTTACCGAAAAACGTTTTTTGAGGCCACAAATTCAATAAAAGTCGCCGGTAAAACGTTTTCTTCCATAACCTTTCCCTGAAAAAACTGAAATTTCCCGAAAGACATTTCCTTCGATAAATTGTGCAACGAAAAACCTGAATGTCCGCGAAAAAGGTTTTCTTTGATAAACGTTTTGCCGAAAAAACTGAAATTTCCGGAAAAAAAAGGTTTTCTTCGGTAAATGTTTTACCAAAAAACTTGAAATTTCCGGAAAAAAACGTTTTCTTCGACTAGCTTTTTTTTCAAAAAGTTTCTTCGAAAGACTTCGATCCCCGTCAAAGTCAACTTACGGGGAAAAAGGGTGTTGCAATAAAGTCCACTTACCCGTACAAGTGCATCAGCTGATTTAAATCGTGGCATCTGCCATAATGGGCGGTCGTCGACCTTGCAACGTATCTTATCGTACCGCTTCAATGTGGCCGTATTCAACTGTGTCAAATCGGATCAGTCAATAATCAGGCCGTTTCTAAAGATGAACTTCGATCTCGTAATTTTATCCAACATTTCCCTTCCGTTCTTTCGGAAGCCATAGAATGCAACCGAAAAAAAGGGAATAAGAAAAGAAGCTAGAAACTAGACTCCTGGTCAAGAATAATTATCATTATATGAGTGATCCGATCCTGCACCGTCTGTCGCACTTTTTTCTCTCCAGATTGTTGCTAAAGTTTTTAGATTATTTCAAGGGTTAGCTTCTAATTGAAAGATAATGGTTTGAGTATTCACTTATTCATGCTCCAAAAGGATCTTTTTGTTTGATTTTGTTCTCTGATACTATTCAGGGTTCTATAGATCTGCATGTTTCTCTAGACGTGCGTTGTTTTACAAAAAAATGTAAATGTTCCTCTAGATGCGCATTTTTGAGACCCTTTTTCAAATGTTACTCTAGTTGTGCATTTTTGAGACCCTTTTTTCAAATGTACCTCTAGATATGCATTTTTGAGACCCTTTTTTCAAATGTACCTCTAGATGTGCACTTTGAGACCCTTATTCAAATGTACCTCTAGATATGCATTTTGAGACCCTTTTTTTCAAATGTACCTCTTGATGTGCATTTTTGAGACCCTTTTTCAAATGTAACTTTAGATGTGCATTTTTGAGACCCTTTTTTTCAAATGTAACTCTAGATATGCAGATTTGTGCTTCTGAAAAGGTTACAAACACACTTACTGTACTCTCTAGATAGGTATATCTCTCTAAATGTGCCGGTTTTTGGAAATTCAGAATGCACATCAAGAAACCCTTGTGTCAAGAGCCTTGACTTACATTAAAAAAACATTCGAATAATAAGTCACCCCTATTCAATAAATAATCGACCTACTTCCGACGGTGAAACTTCTGTTGTTAAACCTTCAAAATAATTAATTTTATTTTTTTTAATTCGTGAAAAAACATGTTCCATTTATAAATTTGATACTTCTTATTTATTTCCAACCAATTAGGACATGTATATATTGCAAGCAAGAAAAAAAGTCCTGGTTTCTTGGACAATTGTGTTAATTAAGATTACGGAATTAATGTTATGCAGCATTACTTATGCTATAAGTATTAACCTTTAACTTAATAATATTTTAACTATTACAAAACCATGCCTAATTTGGAGTTCAAGTTGTACATTTCGATGTGGTCAAATTAACTAATTTTATCATACAAATTCCAAGGCTCTTGTTCAAAATGACGAATGGACATTTAACTCGCGGAGAGAAGTGTGTGCATATATGCACACGACTTGGTTTTTCGTCTATTTAAGGCATAAGGAGGCCCTGTAGGGCAGAATTGGTATTGCTGACCCCCCTCAACTTTTCGACAAATTTCCATTGGCGGTATTTTTTGCCCAGGTTGGATATTTCAAACAGCTCTCTAGGGAGCCCTGGTGGCCCAAATCAATTTCTTAATAGTCAAATCGACTAAGTTTGACGAGCTCTACAATTTGGCTTTGCCAGTTTTACTAGAATTCTTGCGAATTATTGTGAATTTTATAAGTGTGTGCAAAGGTGCACACAATTTCCCCCTACGGATTATCAAAAAGTCCTTCCCCTGAGAGTTAAAATATGGAAATTATACAGTGTGTGCAGTTATGAGCAAAACAAATTATATCAAACGAAATTTCAAAATCATTGATTCAATTTATTAATTGTTATTGGATAATTTCATAACTTTTTTTTTCTGAAAAACAATGACGCTGGAAAAAGCCAACAATTTGGTACACAAATAAAATGAACATTAAATTACATAATATAAAGTTTTAATTTCATAAGTAAAATTTGATTTTTAGCCAAAATATTTCCATCCAGTTTTGCTCATGAATATTTAGGTGGCGAAAAAAAACTGTTTAATTTATTCACACGGTATCCAAAACCACAATCGTCAAATGTTGGAGTGTAGTGCCCCACCTTAACGACGCCTGGCTCGCGCATTTTTTNGTTATGAGCAAACAAATTGTATCAAACGAAATTTCAAAATCATTGATTCAATTTATTAATTGTTATTGGATCATTTCATAACATTTTTTTTTCTGAAAAACAATTACGAAAAAGCCAACAATTCGGTACACAAATAAAATGAACATTAAATTACATAATATAAAGTTTTAATTTCATAAGTAAAATTTGATTTTTAGCCAAAATATTTCCATCCAGTTTTGCTCATGAATATTTAGGCGGCGAAAAAAACTGTTTAATTTATTCACACGGTATCCAAAACCACAATCGTCAAATGTTGGAGTGTAGTGCCCCACCTTAACGACGCCTGGCTCGCGCATTTTTTCAATGAAATTTACAAATTCCATTCATTCATGGGCCAAAAGAATGGCTCTATTGAGCTTACCAGAATTTTTTGTTTTGGTTTTTGTGTTTTCGAATGTTGGCAAACAAATTGGCTTATATCTCGTAACTATGCTAATGACATGATAATAAACAAGCGACCAAAAAATATTCTCAGACTTGAAAATTGGCCGAAGCCATAAACAAAAATTTGAAATAATTATACATTTGGTGCCGAAAAAGTGCCCCCCGTGTTTTCATGACGCTGTGGCATTTTAAATACCGTTGTGGGCCGAGAATGTGTACAACATACGTTCAAATGAAACATATAATTCATGAAACGCAAAAATAGTGATGACAACAAACGTTGCGCAATTAAATGCCCCTCTTCAAATTTGAAGACATTATTTTAACTGATGTAACTGGTTCTAATTACGATTTCTACGACTTCCGTATAATACGCTTTAGTTTACGAGCCGTTAACNAACTCTTAGGGGGAAGGAGTTTTTGAGAACCCGTAGGGGGAAATGTGTGTAAATAAACACGCACTTCAAAAATTAACAATAATTTGCAATAATTCAAGAAAACTGGTAAAGCCAAGTTGTAGAGCTCGTCAAACTACGTCGATCTGACTATTCAGAAATTGATTTGGGCCACCAGGGCCCCCTAGAGAGCTGTTTGAAATCTCCAACCTGCGCAAAAAACACCGTCAATCGAATTTTCTCGAAAAGTTTACCGGTTTTGCCCTCCGGGCCTCGATATGCCTTAAATCGACAAAAAAAAACAAGTTGCGTGTCTATTTACACGCACTTCCCCTGGGAGTTAATCTAACACATTCAATTCAAACACATATTGCGGAAGATTGTCCGCATGGGCATATAAAACACGTTTTTTTTTTCGATGTTCTGTTTTACTAAATGTAATGGCAGTAAAAAAGCCTTATTAGTGCATTTTCCCTCGTTTTGTGGCCACCTATGTTTCTGAGAGTTCAACAATTCGCCTTACTATACGTTATGTTTAGGGACAATTTTCCACGTCAATTTGTTTATACAAATTAAAACTACACGATTGAACAGCGGAATATGCTATTTATTGGTTTCAATTTTGAAAAAAATATATATATTTAGGGTGGTCACCTTGGATTTTACCCGATTTTGAACTTACTTTAATTTACCCATTAACTCTCAGAGGGAAGGAGTTTTTGGGAACCCGTAAGGGAAAAATGTGTGTAAATAAACACGCACTTCAAAAATTCACAATAATTCGCAATAATTCAAAAAAACTGGTAACGCCAAGTTGTAGAGCTCGTCAAACTACGTCGATCTGACTATTCAGAAATTGATTTGGGCCACCAGGACCCACTAGGGAGCTGTTTGAAATCTCCAACCTACGCAAAAGAAACACCGTCAATCGAATTTTCTCGAAAAGTTGAGGGGGGTCACCAATACCCGTTTTGCCTTACGGGGCCTCCATAATATGCCTTAAATCGACGAAAAACAAGTTGCGTGTCTATTTACACGCACTTCCCCTGTGAGTTAAGATACCTCCTATCCCAGGCGGCCAGGTGAAAGTTATTTTGGCGAAGATTTCCAAAAATTTGTATTTTTGGTGGTTTTGGCCCCAACAAAAAGGTTTAAACCACCATTTAGCGAGCATTTGGGCGCCAAGTCAAAATTTGGCGATCCAATTGGCCAAAACTCTCCAAAATACAACTACCCTACTCTGGCGGCCACCCTCAAATATTATTGTTGAGTGTTTACCTGTGCACGGAGATCATCGAGACGTTTTCGTTCAAGTAGCCAATTTCGTTGGAACTTGTGTTCAACAACATCGTAAATGGGTGACCTTGGCCTCGACGGCATACCAAATGTAATATTAGGTGGCGGCTGTAATCGATTCTTAATCTCACGCGCCGGCGGGGCCACCCGATAATCGGTGATTGCGCGAAACTTGAAAGTTGAAAAAAATGTTAACAAAATCGAAAGTCTAGAAACTAGATCAACCACTACCCCCCACTCAACATCAAAAGTTGTTTTTTTCTCTATGTGAGGATCTAAAAACATAAAATATGTACGACGTTCTCAATACTAAGAAATCTTAAGTCTTGGTTAAAAGCCTGCGGAAGACGTTGGATATGATTGGTGAGAATGAAAACGCGTAGGTTGAATCATACATACACAGCGGGTGCGGTTGAATATTTCGTGCCCTAACGTTTCATTTGTCATGGTACAGTCCTTGATTCCATAACGGCCGCTTCCCTAAGGGCCGTTTATCCCATAACGGCCACTTTTTTCCTCAACAAAACGGCCGTCTACCCCACAACGGCCGCTTTTTTCGAGAACCGAAAACGGCCGTTATGGAATTAAGGACTGTATTTTACATGTATTTTAACATTTTTTGTATAATTTTCTAACATTTCTATTTTACCATTTTTTGCACAAATGGGGATTCTGTACCCTTCGGAGTTAAGACCAATTTTTTTAGACAGAAACGTGTTAACTTGTCAAATGGTTTGTATGATACTTATGTGAAAAAGCCTTCATCTTAAATAAACATGGTCCAACTTCCTTAGGAAGGGGTCTGTTATTGCTTGTTCAATCACAACGCTCGACCCTATTGTTCAAAATGCGATAATTACATGAATGACAAAGTGCCTTTAGTAATCATTGCGGTTAGTTTGCACTCTCGGCCTCATGCCTGGCTTTAATTAACATATTACATGATCACAAGAAACTCACCCCGGAAAAATAGAATTCGCCTGTTTCTGTCGAATTCATTAAAAATCGTAGATTGATTACTTAAACATCTGAATTACAATGTATTTAAACGAAAGGATCACGAAATTTTAACTAGTTAGCCAGATTTTTGTGATGTTTATAAAAATATCTTTTATACAGAATTTTTATAAACATAACAAAAATCTGGCTAACTGGCTAAACCTGGCTGATCCTTTTTTTCAATGGCACCGCGACATCGCGAAAAAAAGGTTCTCGCGGAATAGTTTTTCGCCAAAAATTTCGGCCCCAAATGTCGCGAAAATTCTGCGAGAAACGTGTTTCGCGAAAAACCGCAAATGGCTTTTTCCGCCAAAAAATTGAAATGTCGCGAAATGTCGCGAAAATTTCGGCCCGAAATGTCGCGAAAATGTCGCGAAAATTCTGCGAGAAACGTGTTTCGCGAAAAACCACAAATGGCTTTTTCCGTCAAAATTTTTTTCTAAAAGATGCAACGGCGCCGTTCTGTTATTACCCTAAAAACAATTCACTTTTAATTTGCCCACAACAAAATGCCTTTGCATCCCTATATTCTTACAGCTGTTTCGCCTACGCTCTGACGCTCTATTGTGCCCTCTGCGGGTTGATCAACGTTTTCGGTCAATTTTGTGAGGCTTTAGTACCTGTTTTTGATCTCGAGCGTTGATGACGCCGTTTCTGATTCCAACGCGATTGAGTTTAACGAAATCTTTTTCGAGGTTTTCCTCATTGACCGCTGACTTAATTCGCTCATTTAACGGGCCATACTTCATTGCTTCCGCTAAATTTGGTTCAAGGTTAAATTTAGGATCTGAACAATATTGAATTTTCGAGAGCAATGATTTCTATTTCAAGAACTTAGGGCCCCGCGGGGCCCCGCGGGGTCTGTTTATGAAAATATTGACAAGAGTGAGGGGACTGTCACCAGTAAATAAAATTCAGGTCTAAAACATACACCACCTAACCATCTGACTTAACACCATTTGGCTTAACAGTTTGCATTTGACTTAACAGTTTTCAGTTGAATTAACACTTTTTTTTGTCCTTTTGTTGTCTTTTTTTTGCAGCATTTCCGCCTACGCACTACCCATGTGGCTTAACAGTTTGCATTTGACATAAAAATTTGCACATGAATTAACACCTTTTTTTGGGAAAAAATGTGTTAAGTCACATGGTTGGGTGGTGTATAACGATGTTTTTGATTTTTTCGTTCATTATATTAATTTGTATCATTTTTGTATAGCATTTGCTCATTTTATTCGTCAATTTGGAATTCAAATCTAGAGAAAAAGCCTATTTGCATTTGAGTTAACACTTTTTTTTGTTTCAAGTTTTCCAGGGTTTTAACCTACGCACTACCCATAACAGTTTGCATTTGAATTAACACCTTTTTTCGGAAAAAAATGTGTTAAGTCAAATGGTTATGTGGTGTATAAGAACTGATCTAAAATAATCTTTTCAATGGGGACTGTCAAAGTTAATAAGTAAATTTTAGTAAAATTTGATCAAAATTGGTGAGACTAAATATCACACACAGCAGTGTGGACTGTATGCAGGGCAATAACAAAGCCATAAATTTAAACTGCTTCCAGGAAATGATTTATTACGTATTTTGTAAATTCTAACAATCTTTTTTTATATGCACTTCAAGATTATAAAAGATGAACAAAAAGTTTTAGTCCAAAACGACTCTTACTCATCGTTCCTAAATAAGTATCAAAGCTATTTGATTTGTTTAACACCCAAAAAATAGTTGAGAATGGTTACCTGTTCCACCGTCACGTTTATAATTTGGAGTTCCATATGTCATATTTAGCGGCATTGTATAACCCCGTTCTAAAGTTCTTCCAAGACGTGGTCTTTGCAATAAAATATTATCATTCATTGATTTTCGCCACACTCCAACTCTTAAGCCAAATATTATATACCGTGCGTAGGGCCCTACCTGAAAACAAAACGAGAAATTTGAAAATGCTCTCTAGCGGCAAAACTTGTCTATTTTTTCAGATTTTATTTCACCAACGTAATCCCACGCATCAAACTGCATCATATGTGTGAGTTTTGGAAAAAAATTTCTCTGTAGAAAATTGTCTACGTTTTCAGGTAAACGTTTTCAATTAAACGTGAATTGCGGTCAGTCATTGGTCACGCGTAGCATGGCTTGAACACGATGGCCAATAAAAAAGACGGCCAAATATACGGGCCAATAGAGGCTTCGCGTGGAATTCCATATTACGAGTGACACGTTGGTCACGTTTTACGTAGATGGAAGACGAACGGGCCAATAGGGCTGCGCATGGAATTTGTTTTCGAGCCATCGGAAGTTTATATGGACTTGCCTTACCTATTGCCAATAGCCTATTGGCAATAGGCTATAAAAATTTTCCGAGCCCGCGGAAAAGTCTGAAAGGTCCCATAGCCAATAGCCAATAGGCTGTCCACGGTCTAGGGTCTGGACTCATTATCTCGCGGGCGCCACCTCCTAAAATCACGAAACTTTTGGATCCTAGGTATTTTGGGGCGAGAATCCGGTTTTACCGGTAATTACCGGTAATATGCATTTGAGCAATTAAAAATATCGGTTTCAGTTGATTCTAGAGCTAATTTAGGACGAAAAATTCGAATATGATGTCTGTTTTTTGATTTAACCGATTTACCACCAATATTTATCGGTTTTACGAAATTTGTTGATCAAAATTATCGGTTTCAGTTGGTTCTAGGGCTAATTTTGGACGAAACATCCGAATCTGATGTCTGTTTTTTTTATTTGACCGATTTATCACCGATATTTATCGGTTTTACGAAATTTGTTGATCAGAATTATCGGTTTCAGTTGGTTCTAGGGCTAATTGTGGACGAATAGGCTAATTTTGGACCGATAGGCTTTTTCCAACAGCTTTGAGTCATTAAAAAGTGTCCACAGTTCACATTGAAGATTGTGAAATCATGATTCAAAATTTCGCTGATCGTGTTTTATAATCTAATCATGTGTTATAGTAAGCAATTTGTGTACAAATAAATCTAACATTCAAATTATCTTTCGGTCGGAAGCAACTAGTGGCATTTTTTTGTCATTTTTGGACTACCGTTCCTTATCTTTGACAATTTGTCAAAAGAAAAAAGAAAGTAAATATTTTTTGTCCGTCTGATTTATCACTGGTCCTAATTAGGGTGCTTACGATTTGTGTTAAAATCAATACTCTTAATACATTGTACTAACTATCAATGTTTGCTTATCAAAAATCGAATTCATTTACTATTCTGAGCGTCTGTTACCCAACTAACGTATATTTCCCCAAAATTCTTGTCTGTAGTTTTGGAACTCGTTTATATTTTTTCGGAGCCCAAATTTTGGAATGCTACCAGATTCAATCTAAATGGTTCATTTTCACCCTGGAACTATCTTACATAAAAATTTCGTTTTTTTTTTCTCGCATCACACGGTTTTTGCACATTAATAGCCCTAGCAAAATAATCTAAAATCTAAAAAAGTACCAAAGTAAAAATAAGCCGATCTAATTTTCAGTGTCTAAAATAAATCAGATTATTTCAAAAATGTCCGAAAAGGATCCCAAGACGGACGCTGCCCATACGGACGGTGCTCCCAATACGGACGCGGGTTTCGAGAATAAAAAATGTCCGGCTTGGGAGTAGAGACTGTACTAAGACAAATGTTTAAATTTTAGGGTATTTTTCACCCAAAAACTTGCACCGCTTTTTTTATAAAAAAAGAAATGTTCGAATTCTCAAAACTAATTATGCCAAAAAAGTACATTTTGCTTAAATATTGTTTTTTTGTATTGTTGACCAGTTTTAATGACGCTATCGATTTGCAAATACAGTTTTTTGAGTATGAGGATGTCGAAAAAGTGTTTTTTGATTCTGAATTTCCTAATTAAGTTCGAGCTTAATTGAATATATTTATCTTAACTGAAGACGCACACCCTAGTTCTAATATATGGAACCGTAGTACAAAAAACGTTTCACTCTCAATCGTAAATATATTGTTACCGAAATGTTTCATCGTTAATCATCCTTGCTCAAGTCGTATTCCACTTAATTCGTACCACGTTTTTTTTTTATCTAGATATATCTCTTTTAACGTTGACGAAAAAAAGGATATGAGTGAGAAAAATGTTGTTTACATTCACTTCTTACACCATTGAAGTACTCATATTCTTATAAATAGTGTCACCTTGGAAACAAATCATCACCAACAGGTGCCACGGTCATTATCTAGTATTTGACTGCTTTTACAATAATAAAACACATATTAGCCAAAAAACAATAGATACATTTTCAGAGGTAATTTGTTACATTTTTAATTGAGTCATGGAATTTAGTTTAGTCAGTTCGCCCTTACATTGAGCAAAAAAATAAGTTTTACAAAAATGCAAATATCGCAGGGATTTGCAAACGCCAAAAAAATAAATAATGTTACCACTTTTTGGTAACGTTGCTTGACAGCGCGTTTGAGGCCTATGTGGCCTGTCATTGGTCTTTTTTTGAGCAATTTCCTTCTCTGAGCTTTAGAATTCAGAGCACTCATTCTTTGAGCTTCATTGAGCTATACAAAGGACCAATGACAGGCCACATGGGCCTCAGACGCGTTACCAAAAGCAACGTGACCAAAAAGTGGTTACATTATTTATTTGTTTTCGCGTTTGAAAATCACTGCGATATATGGCCCTTAGTGAGTAGAGTGTCCCTTTTAGAAAGCGGCTCTCTCTTTGAGGACCTTAGTTTGGGCCCCCTATACATGTACAATAATCTTAATACGGATAATTCATTCGCTTACAAAGAAAGTTTAATAATATTTTGGGCCAATTTTCCAAGAAGCCCTAATTTTATGTGTTAAGCAGTGCTAAATAAACACTGCGCCGTACGGTGTGACAAAAAAGATTTTAGGCGTGAGCACGCTACCGACGTCGTACTTTTTCCTGATTTTTTCTAACTTAAATTTTGCGCCGTTCGGCGCCTCTGTACGACGTCTGTAGCGTGCTCACGCCTAAAACCTTTTTTGTCACACCGTGCGCCGTTATCTTGTAAGTGTCTCCGTTCGCTTCGTTATCTTGCAGATTTTTTTCATGTGAAAGTTGCAAGATAACGGAGCAGGGGGTGTAACAGATTAACGAATACTTTGTCAAGACAATAACATTTGACAGCAAAAAAAACGTTTTTTTTTCGCAATCGTTTTTTCATTATTTGATAAATTATATTTTCTTGATTTATGCGAGAATTTAACACATACGCTTTCGTTATAAATCTCGTGTTGCGATCTCGACAGTGCCATATAATATGGCCCATATTGCACATTTTCTTAAAAACCAAAATGATGGTCTGACTGTTAGATATTTATTGTAATTCTTAGACACGGTCATTTTTGCTTAAAATAAGATGTATAAAAGTATTGAAAATGGTAACCAAATGTCAATTTCCGGTTAATCAGAATTTTAAAAACCCTATCAGGGATAACTTTTGTGACACATGAAAACAGTGCCGTATGGCACTGTCGAGAGCACAAGAGTTACGTTAAATTATTTAACCGAAAAAATGTGATTTAGGAGTCATATGAAAATACTTTTTAATAATAAATCACTAACCCGTTTCGACGGAAAGAATCAAGGAGAGGCTCTGCGCCGTTCAATTTTCATAAAATGATGATATCACTTGTGCCAACGAACGGAATAAGTCAATTAAAAAAAAGTCAACTTATTAATATTTGTATAAAAAATCATCGAATATAAAAAAAACTGTTCACTTTCGTAGACAAAGCTGTGCAATTTTCATGTTTTCATAAATAAGCTCAAAACTTTCCGAGACGGAATAACAAATCGTAGTCGCTAATGTCAACACGTTCCATGAAATATTTTTTTATAATTGCTGAAACGGGGCGGAGAAAAAAAAAACTCGATGGAAATAATTAATCCTACTCGACTAGTCATGTAGTTATTAAAGCTAATCCTTAATTGATACTTATCGTAAAAACCCTATTTAGCGCGAATTTATCATTATGGCCATAAACTATCCAAATTTGCATCATTGCGAAAAGAAAGTACTTCTCGAAAATTATATTTTTTGTTTGTTTTACTCTCGTTCAAATAATTTGCACCAAAAATCCAGACATAAACTCCNTAGGGGGCCCTGGTGGCCCAAATCAATTTCTGAATAGTCAGATCGACGTAGTTTGACGAGCTCTACAACTTGGCTTTACCATTTTTTTTGAATTATTCCGAATTATTGTGAATTTTTTAAGTGCGTGTTTATTCACACGCATTTTTCCCCTACGGGTTCCCAAAAACTCCTTCAACCTGAGAGTTTATGTGGCGCCTTATAATAGTTACCACGCCGTACACGGGGGCTACAAACTGGCGGGAAAAAATTTTCAAAAAAATAAATTTGCCCGCCACTTCGATTCCTGCCCCTACACTTTTATTTTTCTACAAATTTTATTTTCCTCAAATAACACTATTGAGACTTTTTTTGTTTCTAGCGTTTCGGCCTACGCACTACCCATTTGAAACAATAGTTGGGACAAACGGAAAAATGGAAGATATTGGTGTACCAAGTATGGCCCTTCACCCTGAAAGATTTTGTTTCCCAATCTAACCCGTGATCAATTCTTTTTTTCGCGATTAACGGCTCATTAATCGCGAAAGACCATTCGCGAGTCGACAAATGAGTTACCGTACAAATTTGATTTTATTATTTTCCCACGACTTTCTAGAACATTTTAAGAACTTTCTGGTGCTCCAATGGTTCAATATTTTTTCATTTCATTGATATTATCTCGTTAATATTTTTCACTTCGAAACTTTTCATTTTTGTTTTCGCGATTCGCGAACTCGCGACTGGCGAATACTGTGCCTTCGCTTGGAGTATAGTCCGAAACACAAAAGCGAGACTCCGTTTGAATTCGACAAGTCAAATTCAAATTTCAAAAATAAGTAAAAAACGTTTTTATTTCATGACGAAAGCTGAGCAGTTGGCTTCGTTTTTTTCAATATGTTACGGCGGGCGCCTTATCTGTTTAAAAATAAAACAATACAAACGGGTGATGTGTTTACCCATAATTGTGGATAATGCAGGAGATGGACTACTCAGTCTGGAACTCAAATAAGTACAAACATTCAGAGTCATTACCTTATTGGGCACCGACTGGACTGGCTACAAGATTCACCAATCACAAATGTATAACAAACATGCAATTATATGTCATTTACTTTATCCTAACAGTCGAACGATGATCGTAACAGCAAAAAATAAACGGTTTATTTAAACATAAAATTCGTTTGTGGAATTTGGGTCAGTATTACCAAGCTCCCATGCTGTCAATCCTGTACTTTGAAACCATCTTTTTGGACGGGAATTTTATTTTCCCGAAATAACATTTTTCGGCCATTTATTTTTAGCGTTTACACCTACACACTACTCATTTGAAATATACAATTCCGAACCGCCGTAGACGCGATGGCTAAGCAGTGGAATTCATTCGTAACCGTTATTGGCCCGTTCGTCTTTTGCCTCCCAACAATGTGACCAACCAATCAAAAAATGGATAACACCAGGTGCGCCGTTATGTTTCACCCCGTTATGTTACAAGTTTTCCCGTTCGTCCCGTTATGTTACAACTTTTTAGCAAAAAATTTTCTGGCGGTTTTGCCTACGCACTACGCCCTTATGTTAAAATTTTCCGTTATGTTAGAATTTGTAGAAAAAAAAACGCGTATTTCGCAATACTTTTCAGTTACGTAATCACTATTTTCCGTTATGTTACAATTTGTATAAAAAAAACACGTATTACGCAATATTTTCCCCGTTCGTCCCGTTATGTTACAATGTTTAATTTTAGGACGTTTTCCAGCGAAATCGCCTACGCACTACGCCGTTATGTTACAATTTTCCGTTATGTTACACTTTTTTTTTGATTTGGTTTTGTAACATAACGGCGCACCTGGTGTTAAACGTATTTGAGGAAGAATTTTCTTGACCCGATAACGGCGTAGTGCCTAGGTGTGGTTGCTGAAATATTTGGACTCGAAACTTTGGCCCGATAAAGGGTGACTCGATAACGGCGCAAGTGGTGTAACTCATGAGTCAAGAGATTTTCATTTTTTTTTCAAAAATTCAATTTTAGTAAGAGCGCAATTTTTATTCAATTGAGCTAAAGCTCAATTCGTGAGAACTATTAGTAAAACTGGTTGATTTAATGTTAGTGTTCATTAATCCTGCCAAGTAGGTTTAATTTCCGCCCTGAATTTTTTTTTTGTCCCTTTTCACGTTTTAAGCAGAAAATGCTTTGAAGGCACTTGGCCTCTACGATTTTCACTTTTGTACTGACTTCAAAATTGGTTTTTATGAATTAATTCACTTTTTGTACGTTTTATTTTGTTTCTTTTCCCTCTTCTTCTTATGCGCCAACTTTGAATTGAAAGCAAAACGGGTTTATTTTTTAACAAAATCGCGTGTAGGCTTGGATCCAGATTGGGAGATTTCGGACGTGTCCGAGGGGTCAGAATTTTTCTTTCTCAAAAACTTATCCGACGTAGTTTTGTTTTCTAAATGTTACCGTGATGATAAAAAAACCATGCCAAGCCAAGCAAAAATTTTCGAGAAGGGAAAAAACCAAGCCGCGCCAACCCAAAATTTTCAAAAAAGGCCAAGCCAAGCCAAGCCAATGAAAATGCCTGGCTTTCCCGCGCCCTGAGTTGAAGTTCTTTTTGTAAATCGTTATTTTTGCGTAGGTTGATACTTTCAAAAAGTTCTGTAGCGGCTCATCGTGGACCAAATTTATTTTAAGATTATGATTTCGACTCGGTTTGATAAGGTCTACAACTTGATTATAATAGTTTTTTGTTGAAAAATTTTCAATTTTCCCATTTCTACTATTGGCCCCCATAAAAAAACGGGCCTACCCTGGAGTGGAAGAAATAATTGTAATTATTCAAGATTTATCACTTGGACCGGGCAATCTGTGTTTGGAGCAGCAAATCCCATTGCCAATTCAAATTGGCTTGACTTGAACCAAATTTGCCGGTGACGTAAGAAAAGTTCATTTAAATAAGGAATATGTCATCGATTATCTAACCGGCACATCCGTATCAAAATGTCGGCGGGCGTGAGGTGACAAGCTAGTAATTGGGTACTTACTCTAAACGGCTTTAGAGTACACGATTCGTTCCAATACCCTAACCCAGCATTTTTAACTCATAAACTCCTAATAAGTAAAATTTGTATTTCTCAATATCGGAATGATTTTCAAACGCGAAAAAAATAAATAATGTTACCACTTTTTGGTAACATTGCTTGACAGCGCGTCTGAGGTCTATGTGGCCTGTCATTGGTTTTTTTGAGCGCGATCGGTCAATCACCGAAAGGTGATTTCCTTCTTTTAAAATGTTTTTGTATTACAGTCCACCGCCTCTTAAGTGCCGCACTTTAGGAGAAATATGCATTTCTGCTAAAAAATTTTTTTCGCGTTTTAAAATCGGGACGATACGTGTAGACAGACAATTTATTCAAACAAATTTCTAAATAAAAAACACCTTATTTTTAATTGAGCTATAATACATAGGCTATGTAACATAGCCTACATAACATATTATTACTTAGAGTTAGACCCTCTAACCAGTTGTCTTAACAATGTTGGGTTGTCTTAACATTTTTTGGGCCGAAACGTGTATAGCAATTTACAATTATCCTATCAAACGCCCTACCCAATTATGAGCCAAAACAGTTGTTAAGATGGCACCGACGGAACTAGAAATAATTCTAAAAAAAGTCCAAAAAAAAAGTCCAAAAAAGAAAATTGTCCGCAATTGGTCGACAAATTACTCTTTATCACTTTTACACTAAAAACACAAAAAATAGACGAGAAAGAACAACTGAAGTTGACAGATATCTTCATGAATTTTGTAAAAAATTGTCGACGGATTACCCTTTATTCCCTTTACACTTTATCACATTTACACTTTATCACCTGTCGACTGATAAGAAATGATTCCAAATCAGTCGGTAGTACCGACTCGGTACCGACTCGGTACCGTTAAGATAATTGGTTAGGTGGTGTATGACGCTTAAAAAGTATATTCGCTCTGGGCCTTACCGTTTTCATGTGAAAAATCTATTTTCCTCAGCTGTATATTTAGAAATAATTTCGAGTAGCCCGATTACTTTCACGGGAAATACTTATTGTAAATCGAACTAATAATACTTGATGTATTGCATTTAATGAGCCGGCTCTCGAGAAAAAAAGAAAAAAATGCTCGTTTTGATTTGTTCAAATTAGAAAAAAAAACGGAGGGCCTTCCGATTACTTCTTATGCAAAGATGGCCGTCTGTAAGAAAAGGGTCTTCCGGTGTATATCGGCTGACGAGTGCATTCGGTACGTACTCGAGCAATAATCCCACCTTAAGCAACATCCGCAGAATGTCATTCGGGGGTAAATTTTTGAATAAATCATTTTTTTTTTGCTTCTTCACGTTTTCCATGTCAAATGTTTAGTTCTAAATGGGTTTAAAATGGCGATCCATTTGACAGGTGAAACGTGAAATATTTATTCACAAAATCCCATGACGCGCAAAACGCCGGATGCTAGAGTTTGACGCAGATCATGAGAAAATCCCGACAAAAAGCCCTGAGTCCATTTCATACTCTATTAGTTGCCAAAAATGCAGACAGAATGGGCGTATGGCCCGGAAAGGGCGTACGAATCCATTTTCAGTGAAATATGGATCGTACTTGGTAAATACACCGTACACTTCTTGAACTTTTCTATATACCCGCAGTTGTTGCGTTATCTTGTGATGAAAAACGGCCTGATAAATGGTCATGGTCTCGATAACTACTAAGTACTTACATATGTGACAATGGTCGAAAATAAAATTTATTTGACCGGGTTGGACACGGGTCGGGTAGCCATTTTCACTCGGGTCTAGACCCGGGTCCGAAATCGAGTCTGAACCGGGTCACGTCTTACTCGGTTCGGGTAGCCATTTTCACTCGGGTTTAGACCCGATTTCTAAACCCGAGTCCGAAATCGAGTCTGACTCGGGTCAGGTCTTACTAGGGTCAGTTATCCAGTTTATATAAGTTCAACTCGGTTCTTTTGGACATAATGTCCATATGTTGAGGAGTTCAACGAGTTGGTTAAAATTTATTTTCGTTATCTCATTTAGAATTATGTTTGTACAAGGATGTCAAAATAGGCAGTTAAATAGAATTTCCTCAAATGAGCCGAAAAATTTACAAAAAAAGGTTGTTACATCCAGTGCCGGTATGTATTACAATATTATTCAATGTTTCCTGTGTTGACAATAATGGTTCTCCTAAATACGTCCTATGAATCAAAGAAATCGGACTTAATTTTGGATGAAAATGTGTTTTGAGTAAATACCTGACATTATTTATAACATAAATCATATGTAATTCACTAACCGTTCACTTATGTTACCATTGGTTAATTCTTAGACCGTAATCCCTCAGTTTATTTGCTCGAAGAACCACATTTCAAAACAGGGCTCGGCATAATTCTGTCTTGAACTGGCCTATTGGGTTCAAAATAAAAATGAGCTACCATAGTTTGATTTTACATCAAATATGAACTCTATGGCCAAAAATATGTCTTAATACCGAATTTCGGCAATTTTTAAGCACTCTTTCAAAGTTCAAAATTTTTTTCACAGGGCTTATCTGATAGCATTTGGAGATTTCCATAGTTTGATTTGACTTCAAAAATGAACTCAATGATTAAAAATACGTCATTAAAAAAATTGAGCTAAATCTGAGCAATTTTGAAAATTTAGGTACCCATATGGGGCACCCCCATAAGTGTATTTTCAAAAAACACATACCAAAAAAAAGCTCTCAAAAAATTAGTCGACACCTGTTTCAGGGTTTTTCAATATTTTTATGTTTTCAGGACGAAATGAGCAAAAATAGAAAATTGCCGATTTTGAACGCGTCCGAGAAATTTCGAATTCTCGAATTTTTAGCAAAAAAATTAGTTTCATTGTACGTCTTATATTGTTCCTCATAAAATTTGGTGAGACCCCTGTTCCAGCGATTTTCGATTAAGCCCGGTTTACAACCATCTTCGGTCGATTTAAGGCGTTTGGTGCAAATTTGCACCAATGTCCCCCTGGGAGTTAACATTGAAAACCCAAATAGAACAATCGATAACAAACCCCAAGTTTAACCGCCCCAACCCTAATGTGAAGATTTCTTTATTGCTGCAATCCAATCCTGTATGTGCTATTCAGACTACGTCAAAACTCTCATTGGGCAATAGAGCTCGGCAACGGGATTACTTACAGAGGCGACTACGGAAATACTTAGTGTTAATCGAACTAGTAATACTTGATGTAGAACATTTAATGACCGCAAAAAAGGGCATTGATTTGTTCTAAGCAAAAACAACCACTTCGGCTTAATCGAGTTCATAAAGCCGTTTTTAACAAGAAATTAGATCATAACCAATAATTCAAATCATAATTATGAAGTCATACAAAAGGTCAATAAGTAGTACCAATCAACGGAATAATCGGAATATACGTGTAAGGAGAATATCATAAAATACTGTGGAACACCAAAAATTATCAATACAGCACCTAACCATTTGACTTAACACCATTTGGCTTAACAGTTTGCATTTGACTTAACAGTTTGCAGTTGAATTAACACTTTTTTTGTCCTTTTTTTTGTCTTTTTTTTCTCAGCATTTCCGCCTACGCCCTTGGGGTTTATCACGCCGCCTGAGGGTTTATCAGGCCGGTTTCGGAAGGAGAAAGTGGCCTGACAAACCCTAAGGCGGTGTATAACAATTTTCTGGATTTTGTCGTTCATTATATTGTTTTATATCATTTTTTTATAGTTTCAAGTTTTCCAGGGTTTCAGTCTACGCACTACCCATGTGGCTTAATAGTTTGCATTTGACTTAACAATTTGCATTTGAATTAACACCTTTTTTCAGAAAAAAATGTGTTAAGTCAAATGGTTAGGTGGTGTATATACTTTGCTTATCAGATAATATTCTTAACCGTCATGCGCATATTGGGTAGCTAGCTACCCATTTTCACTTTATTTCTAAATGAAAGGGAACGGCTTGTGATACGTTTTTATATGGGAGAAAAATATTTTTTTTAGAAAATTGTTTTTACGTTTTGGTCCGTGGAGGACGAGGGTTAAGGTTGAAAACCACCCCAGTAAAAGAAGAAGAACAAGGCTTCAAAATAAAATAATAATCAAAAAAATCCGTTCATTGTTTGGCGCGCTAGAGCAAATTGGGTAGCTAGCTACCCCAGATGTGCATGACTGCAATAGTAAACTCGATGCGCATGACTGTTAATTTATAAAAAATATCATAATACACCACCTAACCATTTGACTTAACACATTTTTTTCCGAAAAAAGGTGTTAATTCAAATGCAAATTGTTAAGTCAAATGCAAACCGTTAAGCCACATGGGTAGTGCGTAGGTTAAAACCCTGAAAAACTTGAAACTCCAAAAAAATCCAAAAAATTGTTATACACCGCCTGAGGGTTTGTCA